>CAAAJI010000080.1:43743-56780 GCA_900642245.1 Fragilaria radians | reverse complement strand
CAACTCCAACTGCATTTGGTCCAGTTGCACGAGTAACTCCCTATGCTGTACCTCCAGTACCAGCAAAACTATTTGCCGCTGCAGCAGCACCAACTCCTAAAGCTGCCGCGCTTGCTGCTCCAAGTCCTCCACCTCAAGATTCAAAATTATCTACCAACTCCTTGCGTCAAAGTAGTTCTAACCCATACCCTGAAAAGCTAATGGAAGTTGCAATTTATTCGGTTCCCAAAAACTCATGCATAAAACAAGTAGGATCTTGGAATGTTCATGAGTCAGAACTATGTACCAGTGAAGGAAAGAAGGGTATTTGCTCTGGGGATTCTGGTGGTCCATTATTTATAAAGAAAGGCTCAGGGATTGTACAAATTGGAATCTCAGTTCGTGCAAAGGCATATGATTGTGTGGACTCTAAACTTCCTCAAATTTTTACAAGTGTTGCCTACTTCACGACATGGTTGGATGAAACAGTTTGCAAGTATAGTAAAAGTAAGCCATCTATATGTTCTACATCCAAGCCAAGTCTTGGAAAGCCCTCCTTCAAGCCATCCATTAATCCAGTCTCATCAAAGCCATAAGGGAGTCAACTAAGAAATCACAATTCATTTATAATCTCCATTGATTTGCATTACATAATTTTCATATTTTGGAAGAGAAAAGAATCATAAACACTGTCATGTCATACCTTTGAATAAGCATTTTTGTTTCAAGTCTACACTAACACAGAATGCATGGTTCAAAATTCATTCTATTAGTGGGAAGGAGACAGCAATAGTACACATTTAAAATTTTAATGATTGATTGATTGTCTTCCTTCAAGAGATTGCTGCCTATAGCTTTCAAAGGTATGTCACATAAATTTCTTGGCTTTTATGAACCAGTGCATCTTGCTTTGTACTTGGTCCACATTGAATTTTGAACATGAACTGAATTCCACACGGTGTCTGTCATTTCACCAGCTAAGACAAATTAAGGAAACTCAATGGCAAAATAAAAGAATAATATATTCTCAAGCAAATATGTTAGTTTAGTCTGAGGAATCTGTCGGATTGAGAAATCAATGTATTTGGAGCAATGTAATTAACTTCATCAATTGGTTTCATTCATTATTCATAACATAACTTACATTCATTATGAGAAGAATGTGTACAGAACAAACTATTTTTGATGCACTACTATAAGACTCCCAAAGAAATTAAATATCCAGTTTATGCATCTAAATTTAGTGTATATTTATGTATGTCTCATTGTAACACTGCAATAACCCTTAAATTCTTTCTTGCTGCATTGTTTATAAAAAGCATATGTATAGGATCCATATGGCTACTGATAACTATTCCCAGTTTCAAAAATTGTTGAGTAGCAGCATTTTTGTATATTTTGTGCTCGTTGCTACTGTTGTGTGTGTTATGATGATGACTATGATACACTCCTTCACCCATGCTGTACAATGCTACTTTTTTTGGAATTAAAAATACATTAGGTTGTGTGCTAAATCAATTCCATTGCTGTTACTCATCCATTCAAAACAGAATTTGTTGTGATTATTGAAAGTTGATTGGAAACTGGGAAACAAAAAATGATGGGAAGGAAAAATTGGAATGAATCATTCAGATATTTGTGGTCCTAGAAACAAAACTTTAAGAGTATTAAAGAATCAGATTACCTTTCTTAAAGCATTGGTTACAATGTTTCTTTCAAGAAACTTTTATAGAAATGAAGAAAAATTCCATAGTTCTCAGCCACAGTTTCAGTGGCTGTCCATTTACAAATATGAATAAAGAAAATGGATATGGTATAAATGGATACATGGCTTCATGGATTGTCTCAGTAATGACTAACCATTTCATTCTCTTTCCAAATTTGGATGAAACTATATAGTCATTTAATATATGCAAATTGATTAAGGATTCATACAGTGAAAGATAGGTAGACGCATTGAGCAATGAAGTACGTACTTGCTTACAGACGTTAATGGCACTGTTACAGTCACATGTGTGACTCTGACCGTCACACCACAACAACACGTTTGCCAGCACAATTCAACAAACACATTGGAATGATTCGGTTCCTTCTTGGTATTTGGATATTGCCTATATTCTCTTGGTCATTACCTATGCCATTAGATTCCAGTCAATATGGAGGAGGAATATCTTCCTCTCTAGGTAGTAGTAGCAGTATCCGGACAACACCAACGTTTTTATCATCATCATCGTCATCATCAGCAACAACAACAACAACAACTACTACTACACTTCGATCCAGTTGTATCTGTGGTGCTATATCCTTACAAATTCATAATGTACAATTGGATACACCATCATCCGATTGTCATTGTTCGTCATGTCGAAGGTATCATACATCTGCGTTTGCATCCTATTTGCAAGTATCCTCCGATTGTGTCCAATGGCACTTTGCGACAAATCAGGAATCTTCCTTAATGACCTATATGGATACTTGTCAAGAATTAGGTTCTGTCGAACGTTTTGGTTGTCAACAATGTGGTACAAAATTAGCGACTCGGAAATGTCCAAGTAATGAGGATACATCGACCACGATGACAACGACGAATAGTGGACAACCACAAGATGATTCGATATCATTAGTATCCAATGATGACTTATTCATCAATATGGGTCCCCTGGAAGAAGAAACTATCCCTGAATCACTGGCACTTAATTGGCAATTTCATCGTCAATCATGGCTGACACGTCAAATAAAACAATCACCTCAAGGAGCCATTTGGTTATCCGCATTACCACAATGGGATGAGTTAGATTATCAGGATCGTCCTGGATTACGTACTATCCATGGTGGTTGTGCTTGTGGTAGGAGTCAATATACCATACGACGGTTTATACCACCAACCGAATTACAACATTGTTATTGTCGACTTTGTCGTCAATGTTCTGGAAGTGCCTTTCAAACATGGGTACCGATTCCTCAAGAATTCTTTTCTTGGAATATAATCAAGCCTCAGAGTGAAGAAGATTCACAAGCTAATACTAATTGGGAAGAAGAACCTGATTTTATTCGTACGACAGCTCATGGTGGACGTCACATGTGTCGGAATTGTCGGGGTGTCTTGACAATTGTCTATGAGGAAGATGACGGTGAAACCATATGGCCAGCGGCAGGAGGATTTTACGATGAATCGTTACCATCCACACAACAGGGAATGAATGCCTATCTAGATCGGGTACTACATATTGGTTGTAGTTGGAAACAATCTTGGTATTCGATACCACATGATGGTTTGGATCGACTGGATATGGCATCGTAATACAGAAAAGAGGAGAGAGAGAGAAAATTTCCATCTCAACCATAACATTGGAACCTCTAGTGTGTTTGGATAAGAAATACAATTCTGTCTTTATTATAAATCCCAATCCATATCCTCCGCCTCTTGAGAATACTTTGGTTCTATAGTCACACAGGAATCAAAACACTTTCCACATAACATTCGTTCTTCGTAATTTTCATAATCCAATCGGGAACAATTGGAACAAACTAAATCTTGACATTCGTCACACGATTGACAACATGACGAACAAACAGGTCGATCACAATAGGTACATTGGAGACGTCTACGATTGGTTCTTGTGGACACGTCGAATTCCCATAAGGAGGATGGTGATGAGGATACTGGTGGTGGTGATGGTAAATCTTGTGTCATTGTATGAGACTGACAATTATCTTCAGGTTTCCAATAATTCCACAATGTCCTTGTCGATTTGGATGTGGGCATGTTGAGATTGGTATTGCACGTTGTATCTGTGCATGGCAACAAAACGTTGCGACACACACAACAACAAGAAACAGTATTCAAAGAATCAGATTCCTTATTCATTCTTGGTGTTGCTGTTGTTGTTGTCATGATAGTTGATGACATGGTGGATTTTGAATGCCACCAACATTTTGGATTCTTTGTTGCATCTGTCGTATTGATTCCTATAGAAGGATTCTTTGTCACATTTCCAATCATGTCTTGGGATAGTGTTTGATTATTGTCATCAGTTAGATTTGATATCATGTCATCATTTTCTTGATCGTTGGGAGAGTTTGTACAAGGTACAATCGATGAAAAGGACGAAGAGTAGGACAAGGATGATGATGATGATGATGACAAATAGGTCGAGAATTCGAAAAGATTTGTACTGGTGTTTCTAGTAGATGTAGTATTCATGTCCTCCATTCGAATTTTGTAGCTTGTCCTTCTTCGCTTAACATTGTTCGTATTCTCAGGGTGGATACAAATTTGTGGTCGTTTCCAAATCGATGTAGGATTAGATGCCCTCCTTGTCATGAGAATGCTACGGCTAGAAGGAAGAGGAGTATTCCTATTAGTAGCACTATTAGTATCCTTCATAGTGTTCATAGTACTTCCTGTCGTCTCCTCTTTGTTCCATGGATACATGTTTCGTTTGGTCAACTTTTTGATCCTTCCTTTTCGATCGTGCAATGTGGGGAGGAAGTTTTTTTGGCGCGCCAAGTATGGGAATCCTACAGTGTCGCAGTATGCCAATATTTCATTTTGGCGCGTCAAATACAACCAACCAAAACGAATTCATGTTAGAGACTCAAAACTGTTGCCGTTCAAAAAAGCATTATTGTTATGCACAAACATTTTGGATAACATGCATTATTATTTTGACTTCTTGCTGCTGAACCTTGTAGATCTGCATTGCATCTAATACTAGCCTTGTGTAGACTCATTGCAACCTAGCAACAAGAAAACTGTGAATGGGCACAACAGCCCCTAAAACTAGGACAACATAACTTGCTTGTACTTTTTTGTCCAGAGAGTATACTCCCTGCAAAACAAGCAACCAAATATCTAGCAAAATTGGCAACACTATCCTTGATGCAAAACTCTAGTAATGAACAAGAAACAACCAAATCTCTAGAGTAATTGGCAATGTTATCCTTGGTGCAGCTTGCAACCCTCCATCTCAACCAAAATTAGCCCCATGCCACTCAAATGATTCACTAGAGTGTCAAGGATGGATGAAATCATCATCTCGTGTACTTTATGTTTGTCCAGATACCTACAGTGACTGTGACTGACAATTCTCTTGATCTCTGCTCAGCTTGACGTTAAGACATCAACTCATTCGGAAGACATCCTTTCATTATCAAGATTTCCCCCCGTCTCCCTCCAGTTTCTTTTTAATGATACATATATACGTATTTATATCTATTCACCTGATACTTATTTGCTTGTGCTGAAACCATATGGGAAATATGCACTTGACAAAAATTTAGAAACTGAAAGTTGTCGCTTGACTTAGAAAAAAACAGATTTGCATTAATCAATGCACAAACTCTTCGGATTTATTGTAGTCACATACCCATTTGTTCATCCAGAGAGTTAGCAGATACAATATTTGCTTATAGTAGAGTAATTTCCTTAGGATCAAAGGCATTAGTCAAAGCAAGTAGACCTTGGATAAAGTGCATGATAATAGAGTTACGCTTAATCGATTGAGTATATAAGGGCATTGGATTCCATTGAACTAATCTATTTGCTAGCTCTGAGTTGTTGACCTTGAAAAGGCTATCAACGTTTTTTGCGTGCAACAACTAGTAATCTAAGGTATTTCACAAGTTTGCTGGCTAAGAAACCTTTACCTATGAATTAAGAAGATTATACTTTATTTAAAGAGCATGAGGTTATGGTTCATAATCATTCCAAATATATTTATCAGGCTATAAGATGTATTTGCGTACTGGTATTGGAGATGCCCCTTGTCATTAGGGCAAGTAAACATAAAGAAAATAATAAAATATTTTCACAGCTAGTCACGGACAATAACGGCTTCACTGCCCATTTCATTCCCCTTTCAAATTTGGATGATGACAAGTAATTGTTCATCAGAGAAATGGAGTAATATTTTATATTCCTCGGCAATCGTAAGTACAATGCCTTCCGTTAGGACTATACAAGTTTTGGCAAAGTTACTTTCGTTCAGATTATCTGATTCTTGTCACGCTTGAGCTTTTTTAAGGATCAACAAACATCCCATTCTAGATACAGGCTTGATTCTTACAATTTCCCCGTGTGTATAGTCAACATGGGGATGCTATGCAGAAGGCACACAAGTCTTTCAATGTGTATAAGCGGTAAAGACTTGACCACGGTGAAAAAGAGAAATTGTGTGACATTTGAGAAGCTAAAAATAAATAGAGATTCTTTAACGGATGATATCCTACTACAGATTTCCTGCGATGTAACTATTTCCTGCTGAATATACAGAGATATTTCAACAATGAAATCTAGGTCTGACGTCGAAACTTTTCGAAAAAGGAAGTAAGAGGGGATAATAAGGCATAAGGAAGGCAGTTTTTCTTGAACAAGATCCGCAGATGTAGTAATGAAGTTATTTCTGGTTGGAATATTGGGCCTTTACAAGAATTAGATATTCATTCGACAATTGAGACAGAGAATGCTTTGTTGATGAAATTATTAAGCACATTCATGATGAAATTATTAAGCACATTCATGTTTTTTGCTTACCATAATTGATAAATCAATGGGTAAGTACATGAAAGTTGCAGGTGTGGCTGGCAATTTAAAATTAAAATGTTGATGGACAAGTAAGTATGCAAGAAGATTGACGCATTTATGATGTTGCAGATGCTTTTTGAAAATTGCTTCTTCAAGAGATGAAAGTGAGAACATGTACCATGATAATTTGAGAAAAAGAACCAGGGATGATAGTGTGGAAATCATTCTGGAAGAGCAGACAATGATGTAGAAGCAGCCAAATAACTGAGGGAGCAACATGCAAAATCAAAAGGGAAATAGATGAAAAAAAGACAACTTTAGATGAATGTATTGTAAAAAGAAATGATGTTTATGTAGATTTTTGCAGAAAGAATAGAACAAATCAGTGCGTGGCAGAAGACAGAATGTATGATTTCAGAGAAGTGATAGTTCCAAAAGTAGAGCCGTGTACAGTTTGATATTTTTTGCTTGCAAACATTAGCAATGTTGGACGCCACTAATATCCTCATCACGTTTTCAAGTTAAAACTTGCTCATAACATGAACTACCATTCATCCCACAAAACATGCTTTACCTGACATTCTGACCTAATAACCTTACTGGTTTCAATTTTTCAATAGGTTGTGCTGCTCTTCAATCCCGTAAAGTCGATACTGGCATGTTTCATTTGGTTTACTGCTTGGACTTCCTACTGTCATTTCTGAAATTCCTCTAATGCGAACCTTGCTTTAATGAGAAGCGGGAATCAGTGTCATACTCAAATTCCTTGTTACTGATGTGCCGTCAAAATGCGAAGCACCATCTCATGAAATGATTTCAAACGAAAGTAATAGTGTGCTCATAATTTTTTTCTTTCCGTCAACTTATTGAACAAATCGCGATGAACGCTTTATCTTCCAAGCTTTTCCCTCGTGCAACTCACGCCCTTCGGAAATTTAGTACCTCAAATAAATTGCATCCATCATTCATTCCGGTGAGTGCTTCGATTTTTGTCAAATAGACGTTTAATCTTTTACCTCATGATTTCGACCGATCCTCATCATATTTATTTTCGAATAGAAACAATACCAGAAAAGCTTTAAGGAAACCTGGCTTTCAGATCCGAGCACATATCCCATAATCACAATTATCAGTTTTGCACTTACCTTTTTGGTTGGGATGTCCGTGAATGCTATAGTTACATACAAAGATATTCAAATCGATCCAAGAAAAAGGAACACAATGGTTCGTGACTGGGGAGAAGGCGGGTATCAACCTCTAACTGGTAAACTAATCTGGTGGAATTCATGGCAAAAGAATGCCCCTGAAGGTCTTGGTTTCGATCATGATAAATGGGTGGCAGCAAAAGATGAATACTACAAGGAAACTGGAATTAAATTCGTACCAAGAGAGCATTAAAGGAAAAGAATAATTAAGACTCTATATACAATAAAAAATATACATAAGACAGTCTTTCTTTCTGCTATCCTAGCTAAATGTGGAGCATGATCACATTGTGACGAATATCATTTCTCTTTGATTACCTGCAAATACATTTGTTCGAAAACATCGCAAAGATAAATTTCATTAGATACAACATATGCCTTACTTATTGCATTGATTGTTAGTTCGCGAAATGACAAATGGGAGGTACTTGATATGGTTTGCCATCCAAGGGATCGTTACGATGATGGATTCAAAATCACAAGAATATCAAAAGGAATTCTATCTCATGTCATCCTGTATTCACTCTTTACCCATAGTGCTTGGTTATCTGAATACTCATCAAATTATTCGAATGATCCATCATTTAGCTCATACTTGTTGCTTCCTTGATTAACTAATGGATTTGCTTTCTCATTTTTTGCCATCAAATACTTTCTGTTGCACCATAGTCATCCATACTGTATATCTTTGCATTGTAAGCGGTATTGCATTTATAAATTTAATTCTTTCTTCTGTATTGTGCTGCTGTGTGGTCTCACATATACTGAACTCCATAAAACTACATCACGACCCATCCGTATTGAAATCGCAATTCTGATAAATGAGTTTTCTTCGTTGTGACACATTCTGATTTTAGATTTGTTTTTTGCGATTTCCAAGGCATCATTTCCCCCTCAACTGCGTGTTTTCCATGGGCAAAATAGCAGCCAACTCTAAAATTATGGCAAGTAGCGGAGCAAAGGAAGTGGCAACACAAATTCATT
The DNA here is from genome assembly GCA_900642245.1 of Fragilaria radians. NCBI lineage: Eukaryota > Bacillariophyta > Fragilariophyceae > Fragilariales > Fragilariaceae > Fragilaria > Fragilaria radians. The sequence goes on along the minus strand of CAAAJI010000080.1, from coordinate 48,086 downwards.
ACGTATCTAGCAAAAGACAAAGCCTGAAAAAAATTGAATCAACCAATCTGGCTGAAAACCCTGATGTTCATGTCAAATGGCAAATTTAGTCAACTTAGTTTTACTCAAGTAAACAAATTTAAGATGCAAGGCAACAAGTATGGAATAACTTTTGATTTAATAGTCCTGATAGAAGAGGGAACGGTATTCTGAAACGTGTAAGGGAACAAAAGAGCCACCTGCTTTGATTGTACACATTACCCACAAATAATTGTCATCAATAGGAATAATGACAGTTGCAGGATAGCTGACGGTAGGAGATGCAACGTCCTATGATGAAGGTTTCATGGGTATCGCAAAGCAGGTCGGATTGTCAAATAAAACAAGAATGTTATTGTGTAAGCACCCAGAAATTAGATAATGCCTCATTTCCTGAAGTATATTGGCATATTGGAAACTGCAATAAGATTTAATTGTCTAAGCCAAAATGTAGAATTTCGATGATGATAAGATGTGGGTTGCTTGAGCAGAATAGAGTTTGGTGCGGAGTATCCTAATACAAAAGCAACCTTGTCACCAAATTTCATCATGTTGCTATGTTTCACGGCTCACACGGAAGGGGATAGAATCCAAGCATGCAGAGAATGCAAATATTCAATTAACCACAAGAAACGTGTTTTGACCTTTCCATACTCCCTACTTTTTTGAGGGGGGGAGGAAGCACACTGATAACGGACAGAATGTTTTGTGCTGATAAATAAAGCAATGGTTTCAAAGCTGTCAAACTTTACATCGAGTAAATTACTATGTATTTTGCTACTCACGTACGGTTCATCAAGCAATAAATGTAATTTTTGACTTATTACTGAAACAAGGATTCGGTCATCACGAATTCATGACGCATGCGAAGTAAATGAGAATCTTTACATTCGTATGCAAGATTGTGACAAACAGGAAAAAAATTAAGAAAAGGAAGCAAATTAAAATCGGCCTAAAGTTAAACTTCAATGCGGACAATTTATTGAGTTCCGATTCAAAGAAGAGTACCCATTTTAGATTACACAAAATTAAATTACCATGGCATCTCCAAATAATCTAACCAATACGATACACAATTCACGACCTTCACTTTTGAATGATGAATACAACATCATGGGCTTCAATGATGATTTGTTTGCAAGCGAAACTCATGACGACCTTGACAACAGAAGTGTGTGTACAAGGTACCACTCAAGATTTGCAACTATAAGAACCTCAATTCTCGGCTTTGCTGATATTACATTCGGGGCCATCAGGGAGAATATTGAATCTGAGATAATTGTCATTCCTTCTACAGAAGAAGTGATGCGAGAGAACGCAGTAAGAACTGAGAAACTTGATAGTGTCCGAAATTTAATGGATAGCGATACATTTAGAGATTTCAAAAAGAAAATGCAACTAGAAGGGATGATTACTACCAGTGCCATCGGCCAGCAAATATCTCAAAATATTGGAAAGAGGGCATCAATGGATTTACTACAAAAACAGCGTATTTCTCCATCGAGATCGATGTCATAAGGTTGACCTAGTACTCACTAAAAATATATCCGAAGAAATCGAAAAAATGCATCAATCAGGAGAGAGCGATAAAATGTACAGGACAAAGCCAGATCTTTGATATTAATCGTGAGAGGCAGAAAGAGCAGCTAATGCAGACAATTTTAAACAACGTTAATGCTAAAGAGATTAAACCTTGGAATAGTAAATGTAGTCCTATGCGCGTCTGGATTAAAGATGTAAGCTGAGCAAGCTGTTTTTCAATTCCACTAAATTGGGGGATTAAAGAAAAACAAGGGCATAACTTTTTTAGTCATAGTATCGTAAAGGAGCAATAATTGAAACAACCTTTATATCCTATGCTTATAAAAAAGTGGGAAAGGAAATGCAATGTTCAGCACAGCGTCCTTGAGCATAACAAGACAGAAAGTGCATATCATTATTTAGTGGCATATATGGTGAATGCTGGCAAAACAAAAATGGGGTACTTTGTTAAGTGGGTTCGAACACAGAGGCAATTGGAAGTAATCACTATCCGAAAGCAAAATTGGAAGCTTTGAACAACCACAAAGTTGTTATTTCAGTCAAAGTGGATGAGGAATAAATGCAAATTAGATCTGAGTTAAGAATTGAATGGGAAAGGATATAGGGATTATTTAGTAGCCAAGAATAAAGAAAAGGGCTCACGTTCAAGACGTGAATGGATTACTTGGCATGATTAAAGCATGACAATACTTTTACCAAAAACCTGAGAAAGCGCTTGGAAGAGATTGGATTTGAAATGAGGAGAAGAGAATAGAACTATCAAGAAAAAGATTGAAACATTCGATATCTTACCAACGATTGAACATTCATGCACAAGATTGAGGGAAACAGTTGAGACCTATTGTCTTCCTTAAAAAGATGGTGGAATTTCTTAAAGCAACCCTATATGTTGAGTTTGCAATAGAATCCAATGACTATGGAAACATAACATAGTATATGGATGCAGCATTTGGAATAAAGTAAAATCAGGTTTTTCAAAAGAAGCTGAGATAGTTTCAATGAATGATGGGTGTTTCGCATGTGCTATTGATGCCCTTACCCTAACAAACATATTAAGCATAAGGATTTGAAGGATATTGCTTTATTCAAATATGAATGCAAAAGGACACCAAAGAGTGTTACATGGAAAAATGACGTACTTTCAAAGAATAGGTTAGTTTGTCAACCTCATTTTAATATATCACTAGGTTCAAGATACCTGTGCTCTAAGTTCAAAGCAGTAAGACTTCTTTTTTCAAGTAAGACAACGGAAAAAGAGAGGAGAAGATTTTGGAGTCTACGAATAGCCTTCTCTGAAGAGAATATGATATTGCCACATCTTGAACAACGTAGGACTATGCAACCACAATTGAGACTTGTGGGGGAGATCTATCAGAATCACAACTAAAATTACAACGGATAAAGGATAGGGCCACAACAAAGTTTTGAAGAATCCAGGAAGAGAAACTGGAGTCAAATGAGAGTAATTCGTTAATGGTATGATCTTTAATGAACATTAATAATGACACTGATTGAATGATACTGGAAAAAAGGAATAAACATGAGTTTATGAAGGAGAGGAAACAAAATGTATGAGGATGCAAAACATATCACCTAAAGTTTCGGAAGTAAAATGGCAATCAAGCAAACTGGAAAGTGGCTCGGAATAATCAATGACAAGGCTGGAAAGCACAGTTAGGGGTTAGCCCTAACCCCTAACAAAATATATCAACTAATATCAAATTGATTTTGATTCAAAAGAGAAATTGATGTAGATACTAAGCCAAAATGAAGATAACGTAACTAAAGCTGCAAACTAGAAGAAAGTAACGCAGGTGATTTAATTGAACAGAGAGCTGTAAGCCCTCCAAGGGGGCAAAAGCTACAGAGTGAAGTGCAGAAAGGGCTTTTTGCTTCTTCACAAAATCCAATTGAGGAACCAACCACTTTGAGAATTCTTGGTAACGAAGAGTCGCAGTTTATGGCTGTACACCAGCTTTTGGCCGAAAATGAAATCTAGCCAATAATGTGACGAATTAAAAAATAAAGGATTTTGATTGGATAAACTTTGTAGTCACCAGCTTTTGGCCGATTTCACAACATTATGCTGAAGAAGAAGGTTTAACAGCCAAGAAGACTTACATGAAGCTGTTGAAAAGTATCTTGGGGATATAAAGCTAAGAACTGTATGTGAAGAATTTCCCAATATTCCCAAGAGAACCATTTCTTGTTTGGTAAAGAACAAAAAAGACGGAATTGAAGCAAGCCGTCTTGGACCTCTGCCAAGTTAGTCTGTGGAAATAGAAGATGATCTCAAGGCCTGGATTGTTGCCATGCAGTGACAAGGATTCCATGTCTCCAGGGATGCCATACTTATCAAAGGTAATGCACTCTTTCATTCAACGTTTGGGAACTCTTCTCAAGTTGGTTCACTGAAATGTGGATGGTTGAACAGATTCATTGAACAACATCCAATACTCTGCTTGTGAACTGCACACATTTTCAAATTTGACACTGCAGAAGCCTCATAAGAAGGTCTCAAAACTCTCTTCTGTGAGCTATCATAACATAGTATTTGACCTACCTTGACTAGGATCAAGAAGCAAATCCCTAACACAATAGGTTGTAAGCAATAACATTTTAAAAATAATATGTTAATCTTAAGGGGTGTGTGTGTACCGGTGTAAGGAGACGTCCTGTACTGTTAGTGCATAGTAAATAGTTAAGGATTCACATATCCTTATATTCACTCATCTACCTATGGATAGTTACAAGTAAACTATCCTATTCTGTATTGACCTTAA
>CAAAJI010000079.1:215247-229179 GCA_900642245.1 Fragilaria radians | reverse complement strand
AAAATGTTTCAAAAGATGAAATCTAGAAAATGTGTTGATTTTAAACCATTTTTGATATTAATTTACTTTATAAGATTGCTCTGCCTTGAGTAAGATTCCTTTGATGCGAGAAACATTGATTTAGGTAACCATCTGGTTGCTTTCGCTGATTGATGTTACATTTTCAAATCCTAAAATGAAGCTAACATAGGAATTCTATTAGGCGAAGGAGAACTTTATGTTATGTCAAAGGCATGCCATTCAGTTAGGAAATGGGAATACAGGACTTTCAGGATGAACCTAAATTTTCCTTATGTTGTGAAAGCTGAATGGGAGCGAAAGTCATTGCTAAAGTTATTTTTGAATTAAATCTGAAACAACATGTCAAGAGCGAGAGATTAATTCACCACACATTTTTTCTCCTCATTGACTTCCTTTGTTTTGAACTTCTTCTTCACTAGACAATAATTTTTGATATTTCTTTTGTGTATTTGTAAAGAATTCTCTGTTGTTCTGTAATACGCTTTGAGGTTTAGCAGTTTCATGGCATGTGCTTGATGAAAACCGTTACGTCATTTTGTGGCGCGTATTATTGAATTCCTTTTCCTTTCTTCTTGAGACATAAAATAAATGTTGTGTAATTGGATAGGATGTTCTATAGGAAATATTTCGTAATGACTTCAAAAGCCTGTGGAAATCAAAATGGCATCATTATCATCTCAATATTAGATACGTTAAGGAGATTATGAATATTTTGGTTGGGACTCTTTATAGGGATACAAAACTAAGTATACCATTACTTTTACTTTCTTGTCATATAGTTCAAATGTAATATCAGTATCAGATTAATTCTCTTGTAAAGTTATCATCGAATGCCAAATCATCCGTAACTTCTGCTAGTTTTTCGCTAGTAATCGAAGTTGCTCGATTATAACCCGCAAGCGCTTGTCTACTCCTTACAAATATAACAAGTCCAAAGATCACAGCCGAGAAAACGAATAGGAAAATAAAAATCAAGCCGACATGATTATCAACTGTTGATTCTTGACATTGATTTTCGAATCGCCATTGTTCTTGAATAAAGTTAATCCATAAATCTGTAGTAGCCATATTCTGGGGTTCAGGGGTGACAGATTGCCCTGTCACTTTTTCCACTCTTTCCACAACATATGCCAAATCGAAGAATGCTGTGAAAACCTCATACGTCTTCTCAGGGTCAATATCATTCCTTGAAAAGATATAGTTCGGAACATTCATCATCCAAGGCACAGCTGGCTGTGTATTGATATCTTCTCCGTTTAAAATCTGAATAAGATAGTTCCCTTTGAGCGCTTGTGTAACTCTATATATAGTGTCGTTAAAAGGGTTCATTGTAACGATATCATCAAGAAGGATCTGCCCTTGGTATAGGTCATATCGAAAAGCACCGCTTCCTTGAATGTAAACTACATTTGCTGAATTATGAAAGAAAAATTCCATGATAACATTTTTCATGTAGAATCGCCATAACGATTGAGGGTGGGATAAATCAACATCGAGCAGAAAATGATTAGGGGCACATCCCACGCTTTCAAGCAATCCCAAGTTCATCTGAGCGGCTTGAATCATATCTTGTATTTGAGTGCCATTGTCTGTCATGATATCATTAACACCAACAATTGATTGAAGGGTATCCACAGTTGCGTCAATGAAAACATGTTCAAAGTTTGTACCATTTAGGTCAAACGAAACGAATCCAATCGTATCCAAGTAATGACCAGCTTCAAAACTTGTTGATCGATTATCAATCGATTCAAATGCTCGAATATGACTATGCCCTGAAATAAATTGGATTGGTATGTCGTCTCCCACCACGCTTCTTATTTTCGATTGAATAACCAAGACAAGGGGATCTGTGACATGCATATGCACCATGCAAACAATTGCTTGATAATCTTGTTTCAGAGCGGATGTAAACCATTGTTGCTCAACAACCTTGCTCACAGGTTCCACAGCAACCAGTGGCGAATGGTCGATCATATCGTATAAAAATCCAAAAATTAGTACTCTTGCTGTAGGGCCTTCCCATATAAGGTGTCTAGATCCACCTAAAGGTCCTAATTCTACAGATCCCTCAAGTCGTATGACATTCGAAGTCACATATTTTCTTCCCCAATGTTCTGCGAATCCTGAGTCTGTTATATGTTCAATCGTGGAATTCCGATATAATTCATGATTGCCAATCGTTAGAGCATCCCATGGCATCTTTTGTAAAATAGGAGTCAAAAGTTCTGGCGGATTCGAGGAAAGTCCAGTTCCATCTACAAAGTCACCATTCATTAGAAATAGCAGGTTCTTGTCCAGGAACTGGTTGGTTTTCATTCGTTCGTAGAACGAAATCACATGACCATAATCTGCATCCCACTGAGGCTCGTGCCTCTTACGGCTTCCAATCCAAGCATGGACGTCTGTGACAACTAAGATGTTGATATCATTCAATGGTAAGCTTATTGACTTCACGATTGGTGGAATCAAACCGAGAAGTAGAAGAGGAAACATGAGAATTGCATAACGTGTTTTAAACTATAAATTTGACTTTGGCGAAAGTATCTTGAGATTCATTCGAGGAAAACTACTGTAACTGTAGCTTGTGACAGTTAGTAAACTTTTTAAGGATATCATCGATCAAAAAATTAACCGTCAATTTTTGCTTGAGGTTGGTATGGCTCAAAATTATGCTCAATATCAATTTTTCCAGTCTTGCAATGCCCGTTCCACAATATCTAAGCAGCCAGTAACATCATCGAGGCTACATCTAAATGTAAGAGAACTTTGCTTCGTAAGAACCTAAACTTGCAAGCGAAAAAAAAAGCAACAGCTAATACCATTTATAATTGTTGTTCTTTTAGATGTGCTAATAAATCTGGTATCTTTATCATCTACATTAGCATGTATTAGCAACACTGTAGTTCTTCAAATGTTGGAACAAAATAAAATATCTTGAAATGATCTCTTTCTAGATTAGTTTGATGAGCTTAACTATCATCTTAAAATAAGATCTTTTAAGATTGTAGTAAATAGCACTTGCCCCCAATAGTCTTAGGGATAACCTCATTTTTCCATCCCTTTAGAAACAGTAACTTGATATCTTTGGATTGGCCCATTATTGTAAACGATACTCACAGGGCATGGTCCAGATCTAGAAATTTTCAACTTTCCCAGGTATTCCTGGGAGGTGACCAGTATATGATCTCCATTTCCGTATGATTAAGGATATTTCTTTCTCTTATTTTTTTAGAGATAATTCTTAATAAGCGAAATGAGGTTTCGAAACCATCGATGTTCACAGATTTAAGCTTCCGTTTAGGATAATTCTAGAGCTATCGGCAATTAAGAATTTATAACTGCCTGAAGGTCAAGGAATACATTTTGCCTCACAATAAAAGATTAATCTAGTATTTTGATTAAAGAGCTGCCTTGAAGAATTGATACAAAGACTTATTATTCTTTTGTCACATTTGTTTTAGATTCATTGACATACATTTTATAGAAACTGTTAGTTCACTTGTTTGGTGTTTAGTGTACCTCTCCTTTCCTTGGATGGGCAGAGTTCCTCCTTGCATCCTAGGACCATAAGATACAGGCCTTTTATGATGTGACTATTTATCATGTTAAAAAGTAAGTAAGTACTAATCTAGACTTGTAATGCCTTTGTATAACAAGACTAAATTCGTTTTACTGCTACCATAGGTTGCACTTTTTAAAAACATTTTTAGGCAATTAATTTGTTTTCAAAGACGATAGCCTAAAGAAACATAGTATATTTTGATTTATCATTAATGTTTTCTCTGTTTTGAAAATACAAACCTTTAAATTTTATAATTTTCTCTTTTTTGTACATACAAATCATTGATAATCTTTGCACATATATGTGCTGATTTGCTAGTAAGAACTCTTCACTGTTTGATGCAATTGCAAATAACTTGACCTTTCATTTTCATGATATTTGGAGTCATGTAACATTTGCAGTTTGGACATTTTGTTAATGCCAAATGAATCAACATTCTTTAGTACCATTACTATTGTGTACCTATTGTTCAGTTGGCAATAAAAGATTACAATTGCCCTATTCAGGCGCAACAACCAATTATGGGTCTATAATTTGCAAACCACGACCCTTAAAATTGATTAAAGCTAGGGAATCACGGTATTCTTATGTTTTAGACAAAAAGGAGTTATGTCATACGTCGACATATTGTCACATTCAATCAGTCAGTAACTCATCTAGTTATGCGGAAGTACATTTAACTGGAGCAAAATTATATTGATCTATCCTAGATTGAAATAGAAATAATTTTTGTCCCGTTTTTAAAGAGCTATGAAAAACTTATTTTGTTTTTCTTATCTTGGAATGAAGTAGTCTTGGTTGACTCACAATCCAAATCATATTCTTTTAATTCGTTTTAACAAGCACACATAGTTAAGTATAAAACAAACTTTAGAGACTTTTTCAAAGTATCATCTAAAATTTTAAAACGAAATGAAAACAGCTATCATTATGCTCAGTTGTTGTTGCATTAGATGTGCTAAAATATCCAATGTCTTCATTATTAATTAATAAAATCGAGGAAGAAATTTGAAGAATTTTGGTACTATGAAGAACAAATCCTGTAGAGGGCATCGTCTTGCTAGACTTAAGAATTTGTGGTACTAACACGCTTAATTCCATTCATCTTTGTTGGAGTAACCTTACTGAAAAGAAGAATATCTGAAAGAAAAAAGTGACTGTTGAAAACAAAGTTTCACAGAAGATCAAGTAGCTACTTCAGCATCAATGGAGCGGATATTTCAGTGTTATTGCTAGATCAGTCGTCATGGAGGATGAAAATCAACCTATCGGAGATATAGTCCTTCTTGTGCGTTGATAAATAGTTTATAAAAGTGAAACAATACGCTGTCTTTTAAGCCACATGATTGGGATATGATTACAGCTAAGGGATGGGGTCAATTACAACAATAGCTTTGTCCTAATTATTCATGATATGCCTAAAAGACAAGATCATGAAAATGGTAAAAGATGCTTCAATGTCATCCCATTTTTCTCATGCTTTCATTTTTGATCTTAGTTTGTATTCCGTAATGATGCCATTTACCATGAAAACCAGGCAACAATACTCTGCGTTTCTATTCCGAGTTATAATTAGCTGTTTGTGCCCACTTCGTCCTCATATGCATTAGTAAACGAAAGCGGCTTCTTCGGAATTAGAAAGCAGAAATGGTCTTTTTCCTGGAAGTAAACACCTTCTCCACATTGAATGGTCTTTTTTCCTGGAAGTAAACACCTTCTCCTCAGTCTCAATTTCTGGCAATAGTATAACTTGATTGCAACATTCGGAATGCTACATTTTCCCCAAATGTCGCAAAGGCTTTTAAAGTAGAGGATACCCTAGCAACCAATCTCTCTAGAGTGTCGTAGTATTCACGGTTTTTCGTGATTAGCAGTCATTTAGACTTTGAAGTTTTTAATCCAAAGAAAGGAAACTAAAAATCATTTAATCTCACATGTATGTCCCTTTCCATTGCGCAAAAAAGATATAATCGCTACTGCAATTCTGGAGAAGATTCAAGTTACTGTTTTCATCATAATCAATTTATGGTAAAATGCCTACGAGAGCAAAAATGTGATCTCAAAAAGTAAGCCATATTTTTTTCTCATCGAGAAGTTCATCAGAGCATGACTATTGCATCTGGAATAGAGAATCCTAGGGTATCAAAAATAATAAATGCGGTTGGTTCAGAGAAGCACAAGTCTTGTATTAACATGCTTACTAACAGAAGTGAGATTCGGCGAGTTCACTTCAAAAGAATGGTGTCAGTTCGACCAATACCTCATGTTGACGATATGTCAGAGGAGCGAATCGATGCAATGTGGTTGAATAAAAGAGATATGGAGGAGATAAGGAACAGACTTTCAGAAACTGTGAGATTAATATCATTGTATGACAGTAAGATTGACAACGAAAGTCATTTTTATCGAGGCTTAGAGATTAGGACTCGTGAAGGAGAACGACAGCGGAGGAATAACAAGTCAGATGCTATGAATGCCGTACTTGACGAACAAGATAGGCAGAGATCTCTAGGAATACATAACGAAAAATTACTGAGCCAAATATATGCGACTGAATGTCGTCTTGCAAGAAGTCATGCATATCGACTCGGTGTCACAGACGAATTGCTGGCAAAAGAAATACAAGATGAAGATAGCTATGACCGGAGTGCTATTCTTGACTTTTCGAGTCGCTCGGAATCTTCTGATGAAGCTATGGATTACTGTGAATCTTATCGAGAACGATTAAATGAATAAAGGGTAAGAAGGAAGAGATAATTCTAGATATGAGGTAGACGCGTCGAAAGGATCCCAAATGAAGTATATCTGTCTTGCTAATTAAATAACTAAATATCTGATTCAGCGTTGTATGCAGTATTTGAAAAATATAAACTAGCATGAGGCTTTCTTAGTTCATTGAGCAACAGTGACAAGCATCAATGAAGATTCTCATGAACTCTTGAGCTGCAGTGAGCTATGTCAGGAACGTTATAATGTGTTTTGCAACAAGATCTAGAAAGAGCTACCAGAAGTTAACGACGCGGCGGGTATTTTAAATCAAATTATAGATTCCACAATCCATACAGGTAACAAAATGGACAACAAAAGATGCTTGAGGAGCAACACTTAATTGGATGGAAATGTGTTGCTAGGGAACGTCAGTCATGGATGAAAGGTAGTAAGGGAAACATAAGTTCTGGCAAATTTGGTGTGAGACGTTGGGCAGTGTAGTTGTAGGCTTTGTAAAAGATGGTTGGCAATGTGGCACCAAAGGAATACTTCTATAGACGCTAATAAATGGTACTGTGCACATATCACTGAGAGAGCAACAACCACAGCAAATTGAGCAGGGAAATCATTTACAGCATGAAAGATTGCTTAGCAAGGCGGTTAGTCCGATATTGAAAAGCAATATCAATTGCCATTAATAGATGCCAAGACAACAAGTGTCAGTTATTGGATATCAATGTATTGGTCCATCATAAAGAATATTATTGATGAAAAAGGCACAGTAATGTAATATGGAATAAGAGCAGCTGGTATATAAAGGAACACAGTTGAAAGAAACCTGGCCTTAATAGGAGGGAATTAAATAGGTGATTCGGATAAATTCTGATGGCACGTTAAAATAAAATTCAAAATGTTTTGGTCCATAATAAAAGCCTAGTGGAATTTATTTCTAAAAGAATTTATTTTGCTCAAAGTTATACTGCGTTGGGTTATGCTGACCAGGCCCTTGCTACCGACAGTGTTTTCTGCTAGCTTCTTAATCTTGAAAAATATGGTATGAGAGTTGAAAAAATTCTTTGAAAAGGAAAAGGGTGCTGTGAATAATGTATCCTTCCATTAAATTAATGTCCAAGCTATTGAACATAAAGTAATACTATTTTCTCAATTAGAATCAGAAATAGCTATTGTTCAACTCAATTCATGTACCTCTATTTGGAGAAGAGTCAGAAGATGAAAGGAAAAGGGATTTTTGTAACCCTACTTCCAGACTAAATAAATGAAGTCTATGCTCTTCTGCTAATAAAGCAAATTATATTCTCTTCAATCATTGCAAAGATGATGACTTTTTTATACCATGAATAATGGCTCATCCAGGGCTGACTCTAACGTCTGAGACCGTTAGAAATACGCAAGCACAAGGTTTGGAACGGTAACATTCAACTTGTAAAGCTTGAGTCATTGCATGCTGGATTTGGAGTTTTTTTTTATTTATTCATCAAGCTTGGTCTAGAAAAAGGTATGAAACTCACAAAATATAAATCATATTCCCAGATTCAACAAATGAGAATATGATATATGTTCCATTACTTTCTTCAATCCATTTCATATGCTATATAGAGCACCAATTATTCATTTCTGCAACTAACGCTTCCTGCATTTTTGATACACATTGCGTTAAAAGGTAAACTACATTGATTGCTTTGAAAAAAGGATAATTGGAACTCCTTATACAATTCATGGGAACCAAGAGACATTAGTAAGCTTGGAGCTTCCGAGAGTGTCTTAATACTTTGCACAGGACGCGAGTCTTTTCAAATTATGCTATTCAGGCAAATACGACATACATATGTTTAAGCTGCATCTGCGGGACTAGCGCCTCTCAAGAATACCCATGAAGGAATTCAAGTTCCTCCGGAATATGGAATTCCATGTTGATAGTAGTAAATTAAGCATTCAGGCATTTTCAACAATAAAAGAAGAAAGACGGTCGTAGTTCACAAGATTCAATGCATTCAAGCCAAAAGAGGTGCGTAACAAGAGAAAAAGTCCTACACTTTCTAAAACAACACTTAATGCATCTTTCTCTGTTATACGTGAGATCAGTGAAGAGAAGCTATTCTAGTTGGCAATAGAACTAATTAATTATTTTTAAGAATACAATTGAAATGTAAAGAGGCTCTTTAACAGAGTTTTTCTTCAGATAGCTTATTCCATTTTGTTTGCCTCTTTTCTTTCTTCCTTTACTGGTCCAACAATTATTTGCTTAATGCCCATGAAGAGTACAGGCTCCACATTTACCTTGAAATTTTAATTTCTCTTGAGCTTTGATTATTGGCTCATTCTAAATTACATTTTTGGACCAATGGCTGAATTTTCCGCAATTTAAAATGGATTCTGAAAAAAGAAGCATTTCACCTTCATAACACAAGGTACGCATATGATATGGTGAATCTTAAAAATGGACATTTCTGTTACTAATTCCCTCATAGTCAACAGCTCTCCCTTGATCTTTTGCTCAACCGTCAAGATTGCACAATTCTTTTGGTTGCATCATCTAGAATTATGGCAACTACTTTTCCATGTCTAAATGATTTCCTTGGCCCAAAACTTGATATTTAATGGCGGCAGATGTTTCGTATATAATAGTTGGATACATACCTTTTTCCACTTTATTTCGAGCGAATTGGTGTCTCATTTTTATCTTAGAGCCAGATGTACTTCTCCATCTTCCAACCTTCAGTTGACATGATAAAAAGCATGTTCAATACTCCAATGACAGTGAATACCATGGAGAAGCTCCCCATGAAAAAAATCCTGTAGAGGGCTTAGTCTAATTAAAGGCAAAGTATTGCAGTAACAAAACTCTGAATTTTCATTCTTAATGATGGTATTTCCATTTGTTGAAATAACGTACTGAAAAAGAAACTTCCTGAAAGAAAAAGTAAGCTTTGAATCGAAAATTTTCCATAGCTAAAAGAAAGACAAATCGAAATCGGCACTGCTTCGACCTTGGTGGAATGAGTTTAAAAGAAGATCAAGTAGATATTGCATCATCAATGAAGCATCAATTTCGCTGTCGGAGCATTTCCAAAATCTTGGTAGTATCATGTCACCATTAATCGTCCCAAGAAAAAATGGAAAGAGAATAACAAGAGGCTATTCAAGAGGAACTTAGTGAAATTTCTCTTCATCAAGGGAGAAAATCAATCTATCTCAGATTAAAGAAACCTTTTGTTACGCGGTAATATAAAACTGAAACAATGCGGTGTCTTTCAAGCCATCTGGTCAATTTCAACAAGAGCTTGGTTCTAAAATATTAATGATCAACCTAAAACATGAGATTATCAAAATGGTAAAAGATGCTTCCACGTCATCTCATTTTCTAGTTCATTCATTTTTGTACTGAATTTGTCGTTCATAATGATGCCATTTACCAAAAAATACAGGCAACAATCGTTACAATATGCAACTAGCTCTGTGTGCCCAATCCGTTTTCATTTTTGTTATTAAAGTAAGGAAATAAATCACAAAAAACTAACCACATTGAATGGTCTTTTTTCCTGGAAGTAAACACCTTCTCCTCAGTCTCAATTTCTGGCAATAGTATAACTTGATTGCAACATTCGGAATGCTACATTTTCCCCAAATGTCGCAAAGGCTTTTAAAGTAGAGGATACCCTAGCAACCAATCTCTAAAGTGTCGTAGTATTCACGGTTTTTCGTGATTAGCAGTCATTTAGACTTTGAAGTTTTTAATCCAAAGAAAGGAAACTAAAAATCATTTAATCTCACATGTATGTCCCTTTCCATTGCGCAAAAAAGATATAATCGCTACTGCAATTCTGGAGAAGATTCAAGTTACTGTTTTCATCATAATCAATTTATGGTAAAATGCCTACGAGAGCAAAAATGTGATCTCAAAAAGTAAGCCATATTTTTTTCTCATCGAGAAGTTCATCAGAGCATGACTATTGCATCTGGAATAGAGAATCCTAGGGTATCAAAAATAATAAATGCGGTTGGTTCAGAGAAGCACAAGTCTTGTATTAACATGCTTACTAACAGAAGTGAGATTCGGCGAGTTCACTTCAAAAGAATGGTGTCAGTTCGACCAATACCTCATGTTGACGATATGTCAGAGGAGCGAATCGATGCAATGTGGTTGAATAAAAGAGATATGGAGGAGATAAGGAACAGACTTTCAGAAACTGTGAGATTAATATCATTGTATGACAGTAAGATTGACAACGAAAGTCATTTTTATCGAGGCTTAGAGATTAGGACTCGTGAAGGAGAACGACAGCGGAGGAATAACAAGTCAGATGCTATGAATGCCGTACTTGACGAACAAGATAGGCAGAGATCTCTAGGAATACATAACGAAAAATTACTGAGCCAAATATATGCGACTGAATGTCGTCTTGCAAGAAGTCATGCATATCGACTCGGTGTCACAGACGAATTGCTGGCAAAAGAAATACAAGATGAAGATAGCTATGACCGGAGTGCTATTCTTGACTTTTCGAGTCGCTCGGAATCTTCTGATGAAGCTATGGATTACTGTGAATCTTATCGAGAACGATTAAATGAATAAAGGGTAAGAAGGAAGAGATAATTCTAGATATGAGGTAGACGCGTCGAAAGGATCCCAAATGAAGTATATCTGTCTTGCTAATTAAATAACTAAATATCTGATTCAGCGTTGTATGCAGTATTTGAAAAATATAAACTAGCATGAATTCTACCAATGTAAAGCAGAGTTGAAGCGTTTATACTTTCAACTGAAACATTCATGATTAATCTAAACATTCTCTCCCACTTTATGCAGTTGTTTGCCTGAATTTAGAGAGGCTAATCATCAAGAAAAAGATCCAAACCTACAAGAAATCAAAGCACTAACTCAAAGATTGGAGTCATATTATAAAGTGCCAACAAGCAGAATGATATGAAATATTCTGTTGACAGCATGCTCAGTGAAAGATGTCATTATCAGACTTTTAGGCTGAATGGTAACCAGTGAATTCCAGGGGGCTGGTATACCTCAAAACGTATGCACAAAGGGAAGTTTGTACTTTACGCCTTCTCTGGAGGCTTTACCTGATTTAAAATCAAGAGTGCATATACTTTTAGCAACCTTAGAATAACGTTGGTCTTGTCTGCATGCTCCTTGTGTGGCATTGGGTCTACAATTTCAATGGAGGACATAAGCCACTTGATCCATTTCTCAGGCTATGCATTCTTGACAAAAAGAAAATGTCTATTGTGCTTGAAACCCGCTTCTTTGATAAGAAGGTGCACCCCTAAAAGTCAGAAGGCAGATCCGTTGGTGACGATTAGGCCTACCTTCTGTAAACAGGAGTCTACAGTGGCTGGTCTTACCAGACAGGTACTTTACAAGAAATATGTCAGCTCAAAAATTAAGCATCCAGGTATTTTCAACAATAAAAGAGGAAACAAGGTCGTAGTTTACAAGATTCAATGCATTCAAGCCAAAAGAGATGCGAAATATGAGAAAAAGTCGTATACTTTATAAAACAACACTTAAGGCATCTTTCTCACCGTGATTGGCAGGAAGATGCGTGAGACACTAGGGTTATCTGTTTTTTCGCCACAGTATTCCTTAAAGCAATTCCAAGAGGATGAAAATAAAGTTGTTTCCATGGACCTGACTTAAAAAGAAACACAACACAGAAATTCCAACATTTTGCCTTCAAAATCTTCCCCTTCACTAGACCTTACGGATTAGAGTTTAAGTATGAACATATTTGACCAATGATGACCGCGATTAAATCAAGCTTCTCTTCAGGAAGATTTATTCCTCTCACCTTGGCTCAGTCAATGATACTGCTTGTAATTATGCAATTACTTTTGCAGAAGACACTAAACCCCTTAACATGGAATGTTGAGAAAGCAAAGGGGAAAATTAAACTTTCCACAAGCCCATAAATAGAAATCTGAGAAGGGTATCATACTAAGATGATCAGTAATCCTGGCAAAACTGTTGAAAACGTTTGCTATCATAATACTTCACATTTTTTTCAGGTTCGCGGTTGCATGCTGACGTTCCAACAATCAATATCTCAACCAACTACTATGGCAAAGCTTGTTTTCGAATCTTGCATCGATATTGAGTGAATCCTTGAGAGTTTCCTCTAGTAGAGTAAATTTCACTACCATCTACTGCATAGCATGAACTCTGTGATAATGATAGTAGGATTGCAATAAGAATGGAATTTCTATCCTGCAACGAAGCACCCGGTATATATAGCGCAGGACAAGGCTGAGGGAACAGTCTGCACATTTGAAAATTGGTTTCCTGTTTGCCACTACAAATCCTCAACAAGGAAGCAATTGGAGCACTCCATTTCCACGTTGGCACAAACTTGTAACTACAGCCGCTGTAGACATAGACAATATCAATACACTCCATACTACAACAACTAGAGATTACCATCTCTTGTCAAGGATGCCAGAAGATTCCTGTAAATGGAAACACATCCTGGAGTAAATCAGCGGTAAATGGGAGTTTAGCCCAGGCAGAAAACATGATATGAAATCAATATCCCCTTGATTACCAGCTCTCACATCTTGAACTGAAGTCTACTAAAATTAGAGCACTGGTGTCCATAAGTCTCTCTTCCATCAAATATCTCTCAAAGAGCCAAGATAAAGCATAGATAAGCCAGGTGAAAGAGATGAAGAAGGATTCATTGGTTTCTTAACTGAAAGTTAAATGTTGGGTAACAGCTCAAGAAATGGCAAAAGTAATAGAGAATAATTCATTTCAGACTGGATATTGTTACCCTCACAATGAAAACAATTTGTTAAAAGAATTGAGAAAAATGCATTGCGGTTAATTTCATGGGGCAGAATGTAAGAAAGCAATTCAAAAGAAACGTGTCAAAGGAGTCCTGCTAAAACTGCTTCACGGCTTTGTCCCAATACAAGGTCACATGGCTAAGATTGGCTATCGGCACAAGTGGAATATCCCTGTGACCGGAATGAAGTTGAAGATTCTCATCAAACCTTGAGCTACAAGGAACGGTTTCATTTAGAAAGAGCTCCCAGACGTTAACGACACTGTGTGTACTTTAAATCAAATTATGAATTCCATAATCCATACTGGTAATAAAATGGAAAGAATAATAAAATTCAGGGACAACATGCAATTGGATGGGAAAATGCGTTTCTAGGGAATATCAGTCAGGAATGAAAGATAGTAGATAGATGATAGAACGTATGGATCACCTCCATGCTGGATTTGAAGAGTTTCTGGATATCATAAGTCTCGGTACTAGCAAGCTGTATCAAGTTCCTCCGGAATATGGAATTCCATGTTGATAGTTTATTGTTTATTTTTACGATGTCGTATCATATTTTGGATTTTTTGCCTGAAATCAACGTCAGGATATCATTGCGTCTTAAAAGGTAAAGCGACGTCAGGGAAGTTGCCGAAAAGGCAATTTCCTAGCCCATCATTAATGAAAAAATGGCTAAAGTAAATTTTGCAGCACTTGTGTTCTTCCTTGTAAGCTCTTCTACTTCTGCCTTTGTTTCTCCAAGACAATCCCATGGTCGGTACGTTGACAAGTCGTTGAATCCTTCATCATTTGATGAATAAGACCTCACATTTTAAA
>CAAAJI010000079.1:157640-205396 GCA_900642245.1 Fragilaria radians | reverse complement strand
TTTAATTGTGAAACTAACATTGGAAGAAAAAAGTTGCCATCACTGCAGATGGCCACATCTTTCATTCGAATCGGATTTTGTTGCCACGCAAGTCAAATTACCATATGTCTTTGTGTTCTTATGACATGTCACTGTGTCGTAATCACTTCGAATGACCAGTGACTCCATCGAGCGAATTGTTAAATTACATTAAATTTGAAATACGTAAATTTGAAAATACAGTAATCACTGTCCCATTGGAATAGTGTTATTTGCCATGTAACAACAAATTGTAGCTATTCTACTGCGGTCCTCTGCTTTCGGTTTGATACTTTCAGTTGACTATATTTGTTCTCCTCTCAGTTTTTATTCACTAGAATGCCACTAACAAATGCTATGAAAAAGGCTGCACCTTTGGCTCTTGACTACGAGATAGGCGATATGGAATTTGAGTGCACTCAGGTAATCAATAGATGAGCTCCAAAATAATCAGAAAGTGGAAGAATAGGGTTGACTTCATAGTGATGAGCATTTAGCACAAGTGTATCACTGAGAAGAAGCAAAATTCTCTTTAATTAAATGAATTTCATTTTTGTACTTGACAAGAAACCAGACTATGAAGCATTAATTCTAGGAGAGAAAAAAGTTCTAAGGGAAATTTGGCTTTTCATGTGAGAATGGAATGCTTTCCATTACGACTTTGGTTGTTAACTTATATATGTGCGCCTCAATATGCATTATTTATGGTTATCAGTCAAATTTTCCTGTTCCCGCTGATGAAAATGTTTTGTATAGTACAAATGGTGATAGAGATGACTATTAGAGACAACCTAGCAGAATGAAATAGTATGAAAATGTAGTAATGAATTCACCAGTAGGGATGGTATTAAATGTTAATTTATCAACATGCAAGAATGCTGATGAGTCAATTACATTAATTACTTGAATCAAAAACAAGAAGTATTGGCATCCGTTGGACCGCAAATCAAGCAAATGAAAATTCCTTTCCCGCATTGTTCCAACCATTTCCCTTCAAAATTGAATGTGAGTTTTGAGGATATTAAGTACCCGGAAACAAATAATATTTCATAAGTTCAGGGTGCAACCGATTTACTGCATCCCGTGTTTCATGAGACTCGATACTTTTGTTTTGAGGCTTCCCAACTCAACACTTAATTATGTATCTAACCTCTGTAAAGGAGAAAAAAGTAACTTCTTGAGCGTTGCGACGCGTAGCACAGCTGGGGAAAACTACAAGTGCTCAAAATTGGTAAGTTTAAGAAACTTTGATGTTTTTGAAACGTCAATATGAATTGTCTTTGAGTCGCATATAAATCAAATAGCAAAGCATAAGAAAGAAATCTTGTTTTTCAATGAATATCTTTTGGAGTTTAGAGCATATTCATTAGCTCTAACTTATTTTTGTCCAGTTTAATGAGGATTCTCTCTCAATACTAACAAACAAACAAAAACATTTTCTGCCTTCAAACTGAAACGTTTCTTATTTCCTTTGGATGCTGGCATCATATGCTGTGCAAATCTCTTTTCGAAAGTTCCAGGTTATTGGAACATGCATGAAGGAGATATTGCTAGTAAATTGCACTTTAATGATGCTTTGAAATTTATTGCCTTATTCCAAAGATCCCTATCCTTATACGTTCCCGAAGGAATACATGTCATGCCAATATTTTTGCATTCTGATGGCACAGAGAGATAACGGAGGAGTAGTGGAAGAAGAAATTGAGAAGGGTCTTGTAGCCCGATATGAAACAGAGACATACTGTTATTATACCACTAAGTCTTGTGATTCTGCTGTTCATGTGACAGTAAGGAGTGCCACCTCAACCATCGGTTGTAACCTAACAAGTGAACATCGTGATCGCACGGGAGTTATGATCTGGCCAGCGACGCATTATTTTTGTCAATGGTTAACCGATATCCGACCATTCTCCACATTAGAGATTGGTTCCGACTTGGCCATTCTGGAATTGGGTTGTGGATGTGGTCTTGTGGGGTTGGTGACATCTCTGATTAGCAGTGGTAGTCCTACTGAGGATTGCAATCGACTTTGGGTCTCGACCGATGTAGATCCCAAGGCATTGGAGCTAACACGTGAAAATTTTGAAATCAATAAGATTTCCATGGACAATGTTTGGATTCGCAAATTATCATGGGGTGATCGTGAAGATATAAAAAACCTTCAAACAGACTTGAAAACATTGATAAATCGTGACCGATTCGATATAATAGTTGCTGCTGATATTGTTTATCCATCCACTGCCAATCAGGTGTTGACGCTTCTTTTTCAGACGATCGATATGTGCCTATCGCCGGATGGAACATTCTATCTTTCCTTTTGTACAAGAGATGGATATCGGACACCACAACGATTGATTGCAGCTGCCAATAGTGCGGGTTATACCATTTCGGTAGTGGACTACAAATTAGACAATGAAGTTAAGAATAAACTTCCTCCATTATTGGATGCTAAACTATTGGTCTTAAGGCGAGGAGATTCAACTCTGAACAAAAGTCTGGGTGGATTGAACTGTCAGGTATTTCCTGGACTTCAAGCTTCCATTCAACGAGCATCCGAGGAAGTTATAAATGAAGTATGGGAGCCACCCGCATTTGTTGATGGTGATGATGAAGAGGAATTTGAAAGATTAACAAGCTTAGAAAAATAACAATCCTTAAGACAAAGGGTTGTAAGGTCTTCAAGAATTACGCTTCTTTAGAAGGCGGTAAGTGTGGCTACAACTAAACTATGAAATAAGAAGATCCTCTTCTTGATTTAACATCAATTAGATTACATAATCAGTTCATTGCACTTGGATCTTAAATCCACTGGATGTTAACATTGAGGTAGGCTCGTTGTAGGACTGCCTGTGTCTTAGTCCCCCAACATCCAAAAGGAGTGAACAGCAAGCAAGGAAAGGAATCAAATGACCAATATTGATGGCTTCAGCATAAGAGCCATGTTGAATCACAGCATTGCCATTTAGATGAACTTTAACTACACTGTAAGGTCCTTCAGTAGGGTGTGCTGATTTTGGCAAAGTCCATTTATTGTGCTGAACCAAACCATAGGAATGGTATATGTGGGATTGATTCTCTTTAGTGTTGTCACTTTGAGCTAGAGGTTGTTTACAAACTACAATAGCTAACCAATTGGCTGTAAAGGAAGCATCCAAACAACATATCCCTTCCAAATATAATCTGGCTTGGGGTGTGACTTTAAGAGTGGTAAGGAAGGTACCAAAATATCCAAAGCCACTGCAGGAAGTAGGTCAACACAAAGTGAATCTGAGAGGTTGATTGTTCAAATCACATTGCCAATACCTTGATGAAGCATTGAGTGGGCCTGAGGCTTTTGGATTGTAGTTGGGCTTGGAACAATACCGTAGGAGAAGAGTAGCTCTTGGAATTCACTTGAAGTGAAAGCACTGCCTTGCTCATAAATGCACTTAAAGGGTTGTGGATAACAACACACAACCACTGGTTATAAGATTAGGCAGACTGGTTGACATGTTTTGAATGGAGGACTCCATTTTAAGCCAAAGCACACACCACTGAATTGTCTGGAGGGTTTGCATCACAAGTGGGAACTTTCAAATTCCAACGGTGTTTATGTCCCTCAAAAATTACCATTCTTTTGAAATTGGCTTGGAAAAAGGCTGTGGACTTGTGCATGATACAAGACTCATATTTTTCAGGACCAACTCCTGCTCCTTGTTGCCATCTACTCATCTGAACAAGAGACTTGAAGGATTGAAGGAATTCAAGCCAATCCACTCTGCTCTTCCTGTATCAATGTGCTTGATATTAATCTTCACGGCTTCCTTGTCATCAGTTAAATCCAAGCATTGAATTGAATATGTTGCAAACTGATTCTTTGCCTTCATGTCCAGGGCCTTGGACTGCTTGGCAATCAAAGCTATTCCCTATTATTGTTTGATTTCTTCGTGAAAGCAAGTTTACTATATTCAAGAATAACGCTTCGTTAAAAGAAGATAAGTGATATTATAAAGACTCAAACTATACTAAGAAAACTAAAGGTTAGAAGATCCTCTTCTTGATATAACATCAAGTATGTTGTAGAATGTGACAGGTGTTTGCAAAATCAGTTCGTTGCACTTGGATCTTCAATCCATTTAAGGATATTAATATAGGCTAAGGCTCTTTGTAGGATAGACTCTTTGTTGGGCTATCTATGGGAGTATTAGTTTTCATGGTCCACCGTGTTGATGTGGTGATGAAAGCGTCAAGTACCGTATCGCATTTTTAGTATTAGTTGTCATGGTCCAAAAGTAGAGGTAATATTATGTTTAGTCCACGTGGAATAGAGAAGTCTACGGTATCCCATTAACACCACAAATTGTCTTCGCTCTCAAATGCCCACTGTTTCAGTGAAAAGAGACAATCTTTTCACCCTTTTGGGAAGAACTTATACAGATGAAGAATTTGATGAGTTATGCTTCGAGTTTGGCATTGAGCTGGACGACATAACGTCGGATCGGGAAGAAGCACAGAAATCTAATGTAGGAAAGCTAAGCAACAAGCAGCTTGAGGCTTACAGTGATGAAGTCATCTACAAGATTGATGTTCCAGCCAACCGATATGATATACTTTGTATTGAGGGATTAGCTAGGGCGTTGAAAATCTTCTTGGGTGATATGGATGCACCAGAATATATCGTAACGGGAGAGCCCCAAGAAACAATGACAGTTAAAAAACATAATACCGATAAAATTCGTTCATTCGTCGTATGTGCAATCCTTCGAGACATTACCTTTACTCAGGAAAGGTATGACTCTTTTATCGAACTTCAGGATCAGCTTCATCGCAATCTTTGTCGTCAGCGGACTCTAGTTGCGATTGGAACACACGATTACGATACAATTCAAGGTCCATTCACTTATGATGCGAGGGATCCTACATCGATTGAATTCATTCCCTTGACACCTGCTGATAAATCCTTTAATGGAAAGGATCTCATGGAGTTCTACGAAACTGACCCTACATGCAAGCATCTAAAGCCATACGTTGCGATTATCAAAGATTCGGAAGTGTACCCTGTTGTATTGGACTCCAACGAAGTCGTTTTATCGCTTCCTCCTATCATCAATGGCGATCACAGTAAAATTACATTGAAGACTAAGAATGTTTTTATCGAGTGTACAGCGACGGATTTGACGAA
Source organism: Fragilaria radians (assembly GCA_900642245.1). NCBI lineage: Eukaryota > Bacillariophyta > Fragilariophyceae > Fragilariales > Fragilariaceae > Fragilaria > Fragilaria radians. The sequence continues at coordinate 200,217 of CAAAJI010000079.1, read as the reverse complement.
GGCGAATATTGTTTTGGACACTGTGGTTGCAATGTTCTCAGAATATTGCGAAAAACCTTTTACTGTGGAACCTGTTAGGGTAAACTACGAAGTAGCAGATGGATCGGTCATAGACTCCTACATCACTCCCAAAATGTTCACTAGACGTGAGCGTGCGCGAGTCGATTTTTGCAACTCCCTAATTGGTATTCAACTTAGTCCTGAAGAAATGAGAGTTCTATGTAATAAGGTTCAATTAGGTCCAGCTGAGCTCTTGGAAAATGGCGCAATACTCGAAGTTACCGTTCCTCCTACTCGTAGTGATATTCTACATCCAGTTGACATTGCGGAAGACATTGGCATCGCTTATGGATACAACAATATTGTCAAGAAAGTACCTCGTACATGTACCGTTGGAGGAGAGCAACCATTGAATCAACTTGGAGATCTTCTTCGAGAAGAAATCGGGCGTGCAGGATACATCGAAGTCCTTACTCATGGATTGTGCTCCATTCGTGATAACTTTACTGCTCTACGGCGTCCGACGTCGGCTGCAGTGGCTCTCTCGAATCCAGCTAATATTGAGTATCAGGTTGTACGTACCACCCTTCTACCTGGTTTGCTGAAAACCCTTCAGCATAACAAAAGTGCAAGCTTCACTAGTGGATTCAAGCTTTTTGAGATTAGCGATATTGTCCTTCCAGATGATACATTCGTGTTCACTGATACTATCGTTGGAGCAAAGAACCGAAGGAAGATTTGCGCTGTTTACGCTGGACCCACATCTGGCTTTGAAATTATTCATGGCTTGGTTGATCGCATTATGACGTTATCCGAGGTTGCACCGGAACAAGCCTATGTTGAAAACTCGGCGAAAGGACCTGAAGAAAAATTCCGCATATCCAGAGCTGGATGGATTTACACCATTACTCCTCTACCAGAGAGTGATCCCGATGCAGGGACCTACTTCCCCGGTCGCGCTGCTGCTGTCTTACTTACATCTCCTGAGATTGGTGAAAAAGTACAGATAGGAACCTTTGGGATCATACATCCGGAAGTCTTAGAGAACTTTGATATCAACTACCCATCATCGTGCGTCGAATTAGACTTGGAAGCACTCCTTTAAAATATTTCTTTATTTATTTCCAATCTATTACTATTTCGATGTTCGAATTAATACTTTCCCTCTGTGTGAATTCAATTTCAAAGGATAAAACGATGCTGCGGGTAATTGTAACAATAAATTTGTGATCTTGACCAATATAAATTGATAATACTTATACTTCAATTAATTGGTTCGATGGGAATGAGACTCCACATACTAACTGCTTCTTTACATTCAATATTCTTCTTCCGACTTTCTAACTCAATATTGTGCAAAGGATTCCAACAAGTATAGAACCACTGCCATATATATGCGGGTAAGCAAAGATTAATAATTAAGAAATTCTTCATCATTCTTAATTCCCTTCTAAGAGTTTGATCCTGGAGTAGAGCATCAGAACGTCATATCTTGTTTAGTTTTCAACTCTTATTTTAGAGTAACAAGCTTGAAAGGAATGGAAATTTCTTTTGTGGGTAAAAGCAGGCGTTTCCTATGCAGCTTAGGTTTCATTCGCATCAAGAATATGATACAACCAGAGGAAAAGCAATAGATGTTTCATGGAAATATGGAATTGATTGATCAATAATAATGTTCATGGATCCTTGAACTATCTTGATTGCATCTGGAAGTGTCAATTGTGCTTGGGCTAATATTTATGTCTTTAATTATAATGATGAAGTGACTTTAATTGCGAGTATGCCTAGAGTTGTATAAAGAATTTGTTTGAAGAACGTTTTTGAGTAGTGATATGTTTGTAAGGTGGCACTATGTAAGAGTTTAAGGTTTGATATAATTTTTAATTAAATTTCGGCTCATAACCTTCCGTTGGCGTTAACCTTAAAAGTTCATTAATCACAGAGTCGTCAAATGAGTGTACATTGGAAAAATGAGATGATTCCTTTGGAACTATTTTTTAAATGTTGTCATGTTGTAGATCCTTGTTGAAACGAAAGAAACTGTTATTACCCACGAAATTTACGAAGAAAATTGTCCTATGCATCCTGCTCCTAATCTCTGCCCTGCATCACATAATCCTCTCTCAGTTGTGGAGAACTTCCTCGTCTACTACTGTCCCGGATGAAAAAATATCATTGACACCTACAGTTCCACCAAACAAAGATAGTATTAGCAACCGTCGTGACAAGGAACAGTTCGAATGGGAGAAGAAAGATTCCAAATCTTCTTCCTTCGCAATTTTCTACAATGCATTTGTAAATCCAGAAAATTACAATTCGAGTTTGGGAGCTATTTATGAACAATTGGAACAAATCCGTTCATCATCGTATAGCGATAGCATACTTTATTACAATTTGATCGGATCGTCGACAATATCGGAACTTGATTGTCCTCTGCCATTGACGTGCCAAAAAATTCGACACCTCACCGAAGGAGATGAAGTCATCACCCTTCAAGACTTATACTCCTATTGCCAACGTCATCCTCAAAATTTCGTTGTTTATCTCCATGATAAAGGATCATGGAATGCGAATGGAAATAATAAACGTATCCGTCGACTAGCAACCGTGTCTGCAGTATCACAATCCTGTCGTGATTTCATTGCCAATGGTACATGCAATCTTTGTGTCAATAAATTTATGTTACTACCCAATCACCATACACCAGGAAATATGTGGGTTGGACAATGCTCCTATCTCTCAAGCTTAATTCCTCCCAACGAATTCGATGAACGTCGTCGTGAAATGTTTCGGACTGTACGAGCAAATCAGTCTATGAATCTTTACTGCATCCGTGCCCTTGTTGATAACTTCGAAGAGGGCAAAGCATTTGATGGTGATCAATGGAAATACATGTCTATTGATCGGTATGCCATGGAACATTGGGCATTTTCAGGGCCTACGTTAGATCCTTGTACTACAGTTCCTAGGAAAATGTTGGGAATTAATCCAAATTCTTGGACACCCCAAGCCATTCCAGGAATAGGGAACACAAATCTAGGTTTCGAACGAGCTACGACAACGGGATGGTTCCAATTCGAAGGTCGAAAATATGAAATGCAATATCTTTACGGAAAATTACCCCCAAGGAAAAGTTTTTTCTATTCCACATACCAAAATGCCAAGGTTCCACAATTTTTAAGGATTACCTGTTGACGTCGCAAATCTCAAATTAGCAAATGAGATTTCATGAGATTAAATCCAAGACAATTTGTGTAAGTCTCGTTTTCTATGGAATTACATCAGCTTCTTCTTTTTAAAGTATCGTTTCAAGTAAGTGACCTGGAGGAAGGTTACAGATAACAAGATGGCAACACTAAGATAAGAGAAGAACCGTATGCGACCATTGATACTTTCCGTAGTGATGCGCATTCGTGCTTCTCGTCTTTCCATGTAGCGCATTTCGTTGATAACAGAGAGAGCAATCTCCACACTAGATTCTAACTGTTCTTCAAGTGGAGTTAGATGCCGTTTTTGAATGCCAGCGCCTGTATCTTCTTCATCATCGAACCAGTCACTAACCAAAATAATATCAAATATTACATGAACCTGATTCTCTGATCGATTATCAAAGCATACATAGTGACCATCAAGTTGGTTGTTGGCTTTCCATCCTTCTTTGTGATGAAATTTCTCAACATGATTCAGAACGACTGGTAAAAACCAAGTTAGCTCTTGTTGTCGCATAGGACGCGGAGTACTCGGATTTTGAATACGCAACTCAACATTTGATTTTTGACCATTGCCTTGCATAAACTTATCCAATGTCTTCAACATATCCTCCGGGGGTTGTTCTATAAATCTCCGTCGGATAGCCCCACCATCTTCCTCACTACGATCCTTGGAAAGTAAAGCAACTTGATTGACATACCATTCTTCTACCTCAGGTGGTAATGTAGATGGCATAGACATGAATATCATATGTGCATCATCACCATGTGGAATATTGAAACGAAAACACTGTAGAGAGAGTATAGACATGTCATGGAGAAGTCAATGTGAGAAACGCGGATCCTCGACGACGCACGTTCATGTACAAGGAATAAAAATTGTCGTCCTAACCTACCTTGTGTCCGTTTTCTGGTATTTCCGCTATCAATGGATATGCAAGGATTTGTGAAATAAGAAATACGTTAATGACAAGAAATAGAGGAAAGGCTTGCCGCTTTAAACTCTTCATGGTAGTAGTAGATAGTATCTCGTAGTTTGAGTTGGATGTCCGATGGGTTGTTTTGGTTTGTTTGTTAGTTATTCCGTAAGAAAGTTTTGGTTTCCGTCGGCAGATGAATTTCTCCAAATGGAATATTTTATTTCTATATTTCCACCAATACAATCTACTTGATGTTTAAAATCTGATATCGTTTGGATTAGATTGAAGTTTCTGTATGATATCTTTGTATTTCTTGACGCTCTCTCATACTTTGTGAAGAATGCCAACAGGTGTTGGAACATGGCATTGTAATTACGGTCCGAATATTGCGGATGATTCATCTCTACTCCTTACAAGAAATTGCCACTGTTCATCAAATCTATCCTAGGTACGAATTATAGAAGGAGTATAATAACATGTTGCTGCTTACTGTAAAAGTAATTGAGCTGGGAACTTGGAAAATTAAATTAGCACCACTTGCGTAATCTATTATTTTGTGGGTACTCAAATCTGTTGAAGGTCTAAGGTGAGGATATGGTGTGATGCTAGAAAATTTTGTGAAGAGCAGATTTGTTTATCATCATGTGACAAGCCCAGGAATGACAGTAATGGAGGAGTCTTATGGAGTTTCACATAGGCTCTAGGGGTTGTAGGTTGACAGTAAAGATGTCTGATGATGGGACTCTACATTGAGTATGTTAAGTGCATGAAAATTCAGCAATAGAAGTATCACCTATTAGCTGACATATCACTGATATAGGAAACTCAATTTGGCCATTATGATAGAAGAGACTTTAGAGCTCATAATTCTTTTCAAAAGCCGTTGTAGGAAAAAATCCTCAGTATTGTTGTCAATGTAAGGATCATAAATGATTTCTTAAACCTTTATGTTGATGTTTGAGCAAAAAAAGTTAGTTTCCAACTAATTTGTCTTTCTTGCACATTTCGATTTTGGAAGTAACCTTTAAATACATGGGAGAGTCGTTCTTCAGAAAGGTTAAATGTGTAAAAGGAACGTACCACATTTGACAGCAGACAATCGCCACTTTGTTATATGGAAAATTGACTTCTCTGCAAAATGACCTTATTATGACCCAGAGCTATTCCCATTTTCCACAAAACGTAACTGTCTTTTTTATTACGTCAACTATCAACCTTTGTTTGCGATTAAAGTCATGAGCGATGAAGTGTTAATGGACGATGATATTGATATGATGGATAGTGATGATGATGATCTTGATGACGACGACGATGACATGCCCAATGACTCGAACGATATTGAGGTGAATGCTTCCGATCCAGGAGAACAAGACAAACCAGAAGAAGATGCTGCAATTTCCCGGAGACGGGCCATTCAGGCAATAATGAGCGACTCATCTCTAAGTGAAGAAGAGAGACGAATGCGTATTCAAAGTTTGATGAGTGGAGGACGGATGGAAGTCGTAGCACCCCGAGCGCCTGTCTTACCGGAACAAGACTTGAGCGCATGTGTTCACTACGAGAGGAATTGTCTTATTGTGGCGCCCTGTTGCAATCGCATATTTGGGTGTCGAGTATGTCATGACGAGCTTTCCCCCTCGGGACATCCGCCCATGGATCGCTTTGCCATCCAAGAAGTAGTGTGCAAACGTTGCAATACGAGACAGCCAACATCGTACGTTTCATTGGGCTTTGAGTTTTATATTTTTAATTTTTAGATTTAATCGCTCACATCTTACCTTTCAAATGATCTCTCACTTGCAGGAATAATTGTATCAGCTGTGATACTGTATTCGCCGAATATCATTGCAACATTTGCAATCTGTGGATGGCCAGATCGAAGAAGCCTTTTCATTGTAGTGAGTGTGGTTTTTGTCGAGTTGGTGGGATTGAATCCTTCCGCCACTGTCGAGAGTGTTGCATGTGTATCAGTGTCAGCGTTTTCAACACCCATAGTTGCTTCAAAGACAAGTACAAAAATAATTGTCCTGTCTGTCGAGAAGATATGTTTTCATCGCGTCAATCTCCTCAAGATTTACCCTGTGGACATGCGATTCATGCACATTGCTTCCGAAAACTTGCGGGCTTTGACTATCGCTGCCCCATATGCAAGAAGACTGTGGTCTCGCAACAATCCATGGCAGCTGCCTGGGAAGCACGTGCACGGGACATTGCCGAACAGCCCATGCCTCCTGATTTACAACGTATAGTAGATATCATGTGCAATGATTGTGAAGTGAAATCTAATGGAAGGAGTTGGCACTTCTTAGGAGTTCAGTGTCCAGGATGTAGATCCTTTAACACAGTTGTAGAGCAAGTGGTGAGTTCGGCAAGCGATCAAGTTGATAGAGGCGGCGCTGGCTAAACTCAACTCATCACTACCAAGATATAGTAAACATAATTGTGTTGTGGAAATTGCAGCAAATCAGTAGCCTGAATCAATAAATATGGAGCTGTTGCGTTTCCTTCCGTTACATTGAAACACTTTATGATGACTTTTTATGCCTTAGAAATTATGTCAAAATATCTAGGCTAGACTTATATTTAAAGGTAACCACTGGGATTCAAAAATTTACTCATGTGATGCAAATCAAAACCTCAATAGATATTTGTTACGGAGACTTTACAATTTATAATGAGGGAAGAACTGAATCAAGAAAAATGTCGTGTATAGTAACGATTGTTAACCTATTATTGTTACTATCTTTCCGTACCAATATTTCATGAGATTGGTAATGAACTGAGGCATCAATCAAGTATTCCAAGTTTGGTTAAGAACAGTGGTGTGTAATGAAACATTTTTAGGAAGGTAAATTTGACATCAGTAACTTTTAGTTGTACGTATCAACCGTTGAAATAAACCTTACTAAATGGAAAAACATTTAAGGTTACATATTCAATTTGGAAGAAATAGAACCATGATTACTTCAGGCATCCAATATCCATCATGGAAGAAACAAATGACAGCACAAGTTCAAGAGACGAATCACTATCCCATAAGATTTTACAACTAACGGCTCGCATGTTTCAACAACATGCAGACTTGCTTGAAAATCAAGCTTCAATTCTAAATAGGATGGCATTACGACCTGATTCTCCTACTTCGTGGGCAATCGAGGAGCAATTTCCTGAATGTTCTCAAAAACAATTGGTGAAGGAGAAAACTGAAGCTCTAGTCATTAAATCCTATGAAGGAATGTTGCAAATACGGAATCGAGTTGACTATTTACAGAATCAGATGAAACTTAAGGGCATTACACAAGTTCGCCCATACTTGTCGGAGGACAAAAAAAGGAAGAGGTCAAAGGGCAAAACATTGTACAAAACGCCTTTTGATTGGTATCGGGAGTCCTATGGTCCAACTGTTGCTGCAGAATTTGGTGTCGAATCTCACTTGGAATACAATGTCCAATTTCATCTCATGAAACAATGGGACGCGATGACACCCGAAGATCGCCTAGCATACGAAGAGATAGCTAAACGAGAAAAATCTAAAATAAATGAACATAAAAATCCGATTCAAGGAAAGCCAGAAAGACCGAGTAAGGAATTGTCAAATCTGATCGTTGACATCGAAGATAACTTTGAGAATGAACTAGAACAAGAAAGTGACCAGAGGAACATCCAAAAAACATTGATAGAAGGTAACAAAAGGGTGAAACATTCTAAGAAAGGCGTTAAGCATTAAAATGCTTACCCTTGAATCAATCCTCTCTTTCCTAAAATATCGTTTTCATGAATCATTTTTTTCTCTATGAAATCAACGTGTGTGCGACCAAATATGTAGTAAATGAATATGGTGTTATGGCACCACAAGTACGAAGAGAGTTTACAAAGTTAGAGAGCACATATAGCAAATATATAAGTGTTTGAGTATGCCCATTGCGCTGAAAATGTCATTCTCCTGGTCCATCGATGGGCTTTTTGCCTTGAATTCCAAAGGCGTCACTCCCAACATTACGCCTGACCAAGAATGCATTGTCTTTGCAACAGAATGAATTTCCTTGCAATATCTTTAAGTTACTTTATGCTGAGATTCAATCATGCCTTCAGTTTGTAATGTGATGCCTTACCAAGTAGCAATATAAGCAAAAGCAAGTCTAAACTAAAGTATAGTTGCCCAAGAGATTTCTTTTTCTGAAATATATTTGATGGTTGAGCAAAACTCCTATGCATCAAAGTGTCATCTTGTTACTATCTAATAAGATTTTTGAAATTTCAAGTTTGTCTAGTCAATGAGAATACCAATAGGATATTGTGTCAACAAATTAATAGAAACCATAACTCTATATGACTGGAAAATTTGGGTTCATCATCTACAAAGTTATGGCAAGCGCTATAAAAGAGAGCTAAGGGCCTTCCAACGTTCAATGAATGCAACAATTTGACGTTTCACAGCAAAACTGAAAACCTAATTAAGTCATGAATATTGTACCCGCTTTAAACGTTTCTGGTCAAATATTTGTTCACCCAAAATTCTTCTTTGTTGAGATCAGCTAGTAAAGATCTACTTTGTTTTGAAGAAACGGAAATCATTCCCAAAGCTGTGTCCTTAGGTGCAACTTGTAGGCGCACACAAACAACCTTTGAATTACATCCATGTAACGGAGTTTTCTTGTCTTCCCTCGGGTGACAAAAAATTATCAATTCTTTCAACGTTGCTGAAACAAGAATCAAGGTAACAAAGTCTTAAAAATTGCTTCTCACTGATGAATTAAAGCACCCCTTTGTGTTTAAGTTGACTCCATCATATGGATTTGGAAAAATATACCATCGATCTTGAAACCTTTTTTTTAACAACCCTAGAAACCGTAGAATTTTAGCAATAAGGGTTCGGGGTTATCAACAGTCACCATCATCTTTTTTCCCCCATGGAAGATTCAGAATTTAACAATAGCAACAAGAATGAGAAGAGGAAAGTTCGATACACGCCATTCTCACGACAGATATTACGAGCCACAGCTGATATGTTTCGACAACGTGCAGATCTCTATGAACAACAAGCTGCAATGTTGGAACGTATGGCAACACTCTCCCATTCTCCCTCCGCGACCTTGCTGGCAGAAATTGAACCAGAACCATCTCCTGAAAGTCTAAAACGACAATGGACTTTGGAGAATGCTCCTATCACATTGGCTGTCAAATCCTTTGAGGCCATGTTACAGTTGCAGAAACGAGTGGACAATGTGGAACGTTTAATGAAACAGAATGGTATCAAACGACTGGGGGGTTATATCAAATCCAGAACCAAAGAGGTGAAATGGCGACCGACTATGTCAAGGAAAAGTGGAAATATATCCAAAGATTCATTCAATTGTTTCAAACATTTGTATGGTCCAATGATTGCCGACGAACTGAAGGAGAAATGTCGTACATCTCCTGTTGTACAGGGTCATCTTCTCAAGATTTGGTCAACTCTGAATCCTCGTCAACGTTTACCCTACGTAGAAATGGCTAAGAAAACTTTTTCAACGACAGAGCAAGAGGAAGGTACCGAACAAGAATCTCTGACTGAAGCAAAAGCCATTCCTTCTCGAAAAGCAATACGACAGAAAGAGACAAAACCATCTGAGGAAGTATCCCCTAATGACAAAGGTTTATCATCGAAGGTATCTTCAACAGAAGAACTAAGAATAACCCATGAAAAAAGTATGGTGGTGTACGAGATATAGCATTGAAATTATCTTCAACAGAGGAACTAAGAACAACAAATGAAGAAAGTTTGCTGGTGCACGATACATCTGAATTTGTATGATGATGAAATTTCATTAGGATTGTTGCATAGAGTTGTCGAAATGTACAAGATCTTTTTAAATTGTTTTAACATTGTCCTAAAATATCGAATTATTTGACTGCTATACCAGTTAAATATTCATTTCAAAACTTAATCATTCCCATTCAATCGTAGCTGGTGGTTTCGAACTAATATCATAACACAGGCGATTAATTCCACGAACTTCATTGATGATTCGACTTGACATTTTACCCATGACTTCGTAGGGTAGGTGATAAAAATCTGCAGTCATATAATCGGTTGTTTCGACACATCGCACAGCAGCGCAATTTTCATAAGTTCTACCATCTCCCATGACACCAACAGTTTTCACTGGTAAGAGGACGACAAAAGCTTGTCCAATTAAGCGATAGTGACCAGAAGCATGGAGTTCTTCGATCATAATGGCATCAGCCTCCTGGAGAATTTTCACTCGTTCAGGTGTGACTTCCCCTAGGATACGAATAGCCAAACCAGGGCCAGGGAATGGATGTCGCCACACAGATATTTCATCAATCCCCAGAGCAAGTCCCAATTCACGTACTTCGTCCTTAAACAATTCTCGGAGGGGTTCAATCAGCTTTAGTTTCATGGTTGCTGGCAGGCCGCCAACGTTATGATGAGTCTTAATGCAGGCAGAGGGACCTTTGTAGGAAATACTCTCAATAACGTCAGGATATAGTGTCCCCTGTAACAACCAATCGCAGTGATATCCATCATCTTCTAGTTTCTTCGCTTCTTCTTGGAAGACATCAATAAAGGATGTTCCGATGATTTTGCGTTTCCTTTCGGGATCTGTAACACCCTGTAAGAGTTTCATAAACCGATCCGATGCATCGACACACCGTAAATTGACACCACAGTCCTCCCGCATGCGCTTCAAGACACTAACGGCCTCATCCTTACGGAGACATCCCGTATCCACCATAATGGCATGGAAACGATCACCAATGGCCTTGGTCATGAGAACTGCCGCTACTGTTGAGTCAACACCACCACTGACTGCTCCAATGACGTGCCCTGTCGGTCCCACCTGGAGACGAACTTGGTCAATAAATTCTTCGGCATAATCCTTCATCACCCAATTTGGAACGGCACCAGCGATGTTAACAACAAAATTTTTCAGAATATCTTTCCCCAATGGAGAATGAGTCACTTCCGGATGAAATTGTAGACCCCATCGACGTTTCTCCACATTTTCAATAGCGACGAATTCTGCGTTGTCCGTATCACCTAAGAAAATGGATTTCTGTGAGGAAACAAATAGAACAGCTACGACATGGGAAGACAGAATGTTCATCCGAATTCATACGGAAAGTAAAACGCCACTCACCAACAGGTTGATATCCATCAGGAACTTTGCTCAATTTATCTCCATGAGACATCCACATTTGAAACTCAGATGGAAGTCCCTCAAAGAGTGGACTGTTGCATCCCTCAACTCTCCGAACCATGGCTTTGCCATATTCATGTTTCAGTCCGGGTGCGACTTGACCTCCAAACACATGAGCCAATTCTTGCATACCATAACATATACCCAAGACTGGGATGTTCCGATCCTCAATTAGTTTCCAAACTCCCTCGGATACATGAGGGGCATCCTCCTCATAAACACTGGATGGTCCACCCGATAGGACAATTGCCGTAATTTCATGTCGTTCTAAAATCGTCACATCGACCAAACAGGAGTATAACTCACAATAAACATGCATCTCACGAATCCGACGTGCAATAAGATGAGAATATTGAGACCCAAAGTCCAATATGGCTATTTGGGATCTTTTTGATGGGACAACATTAATGCCCCAACATATCATCCAAAACGTGTCAAGTAAATGTGAGAGTGGTTCTCGCATAATTCATTATTAACATATTGAAAGTAATTAACATACTTACCGATCTGTATTCCCCAGATGTGCTGATTGTTTTAAGTATTCTTCGGCACTCATGATCCAAGAATAATTTCACTTTTGACAATGAGATAGATGGAAAGAAATTCTTGTATTTTTTATTCCGTCAAATGGAATCGCAATTCCCATGGAATGCAAATCAAAATCAATGGAACAAAAGTAACTGTGTTTCCATCAGGTTTTGAGCCAAATTCCCTAAATTTTGAAGATTTTGCGACCGTTGTCATGATGAATGTGCATTAAATACAAGAACATAACTCAATGCTCTCACTGTCTTTTAATAACCAACGTCAGAATTCTACCAATGAAGAAAGTCATCAGGTGCATGAGTCAGAATTTTGAAAGTCATCAGGTGGATGAGTAAGAATTTTTTCCGAATTGTCGTCTATACTCCCTTTTTCGACAACAAGTATTTTCCATCACCACAATGAATAATATAACTTCTCCTGTAGGACCGTTAGATTCAGGAAGCCTATTTATTCTTGCAACCTCATTTTCCTTTAGGTTTTAGTTATGAAGTTTGATTCCGCATGGTATGTGCTGCTGTAGAAATGTCAATTTAAAGTATGAATGAGAAGTGAATATGAGACTGCTTCTTTTGCTGCATGTTATTGTACGCATTGAAAGTATGCTTCTAAGTTGGATGGTAAATGCATATATTCTTGGTCTAATTTTTTTAGATTTATCTTTTACAGGTTGGAATATGTTTGGTCTCTCATGAACGCATGGGCTAGAAGGAATGTATTGGAAGAAGTTTTATCACTTGTGCAAGTTTGTTTTCTGTTTGTTATTGTTTGAAGGTTTAATGTCTGAAGTATGACCTTGGAAATTGGAGGAAATACTGTTTCTTTGACTTTTCATATGTCAATTCAAGTTTTGTTGGATTCATGCTGTCTGAAAGCATGCCTTTAACGGTTATTTTGCAGCATGCACGAGGAAGAAATCAGAGGCAAGTTTTCGTGGTGTCTTTCGTTAAGCAATATTATCCATCAATAAACGTCTTTGCAACCTTCGCCAAGCTTTTAGGAAAGCTTCTTTCGGAGCTCTCCTCAAGGGTTTGTTTTCTGTTGCATTCATTCCATGCATTACTTGAGTCAAGGACCAAGCGTTTTTGATGATAACATTTGCTATACTTGGGATTATTTTCTCATCCAGAAACTCGATTTCATGAGGGCACTTTTGAATTGTGAACCAGCAAAATGATGGGGCTTGACTTTACCAAAGTTTTCTTTGATGCAATACTCCTGGTGAAAATGTCATGCATCTTTCCAAGGTATACGTTTTAGACAGATGAATCATGATGACTATAACTGCACCGTATTCATTCCAAATGAATGATTTGGTAGGGGATACCTTGATGACATCAGCAAGACTTATATCCATTTTTCAGAAAAGGCTTTAGGGAGAATCAACACTTATTGCTATTCCATTATGTTGAAGGCAAGATCACCAACTGCAGCCTTTTGAAAGAGTTGCTTACATCATTAATCGCACTAGCTTCCATAGTAAATATCACCACAGGGTCAAAAGGGCGTCTTACTTGGCTATTTAGAGGATCACGACCTTGACACCTTTTGTCAATATACTCATATCATTGATAAAGTCGTTCTGCCTTATCAGGTGTCAAAATGGCTCAAATGGCACAGAAGAATAGATGGCGTAAAGATAAGGAACCTTTCTAAGAAGTTGAGCTCATAAAGAAATCTTTTTATATTCCAGGGATTGACGTTGAGGATATGGCTTAGGAATGATGTTCCAACTTATCTCAAACACTTATGAATGATGAACTTTAATGCTCAGGATGAATCATACTCTGAGTAGGAGCCTAAATTCACCAGTCTATAAATAAGCTAGATGACCTTTATTAGGTTCCTCAGGACAAAACATTTCATTGTTCAAAGTCCAAGACAAACACAAATCTGATCTCTGCTTATTTGCCTTTTCAACCTCTGAGGACCCATCAGATATGGCTTTAATTTACTGGGAATCATGACAGGAATAATCCCAGCAAAATAGCAGTTGAAGCAAGAAATCTTGACAAGAGCTACAATCACCTAGATAGGACCATTAAATTCCATCTAGGAGTTGTCTAGAAATTGTTATGACAAATAATTGTTAAAGAGCCTCTTCACACTAAAATAATCTTTGAAATAATTAATTGGTTCTATGCCTAACTGGAATGTCTTCTCTTCACTGTTCTGACATATATATTACCTTGCTTATTCTCTCATAAACTAAACTAACCCTAAGATTAAAGAATATTGGTGATGCAATCCAATACGTTACTAAAAAGGGTTTTGCTTGACCGCCTCCCAGCTCCGCTTCACTGCTTGACAGCATAACACCCTTCTGAGCCTTAGATCCAGGGGTTCCATAATTGCATACATTTTCGACTTCTTCTCCATATTTATCAATTAGACATTAAATTAGATGTAGTTGCATGACATATGTTGTTTTAGTTACTTAATTGATCTGGATCTTGCAACTTACAGTCAGTAAGGCTGTCTTCAATCTATAAACCAAAATCACAATTTTTCAGGCAATTAATCATGTCTTTGCTGCCTTCTTTGCTTCGAATGACATGTCAGTCATCGACATATATAGCAACCATGATGATTATGAATTTAGAATGTTTTATCAGCAAACAAGGGTCAATAGGGCTTCCCTTGAAACCACAACCTTTCAATGACAAAACAAGTTTATTATAAAACTCCCTTGCAGATTTGACAAGACCAAAAATTGTTCTTTTTCAAATTAAACATTCGTTTTTACTTGCTTCCATAGTCTTTGGTATCTCCATAAAAATCATCGCCTTAAGATCACCATGAAGAAACGCCATTTCAATGTCGATCACTTTTCTGATTAATTTCCAGGCTAACATTACATTGTGACCAAAAGAATATTCGGATTGTCACATTATTGATAACGGTCGCATAATTTTCCTGAAAGTCCACTCCAGGAATTTGACTCTAGCCACATGCCATTAACCGCGATCGAAAATTCCGTTTCGTTTCGTTTTAATAATCCACTTATTTTTGATACAGTTTTGTTCGTTGGGAATCTCCGACTTTTTTCATTTCTTCGAATTCTTTCAAAATTGCAACATGCCACTTAATTCTCTTGTCAACTTCAGGGTGATTGTATGCCTCCTCAAAACTGTCCGGGTCCTTGACAAGAGCAACCATATAAAAAGCAAAATCAGCACTTTCTACGATTATTTCCCTACCCAAGTTTGACATTTCAAGGAATTTTGACGGATCAGGAGTAAACCAGCTTTTTAATTTTGAAATTTTGTTTTAAAGCTTTGTTTTGCTTCATGATATGAGAATCATCAAGAGTTGCATCCTCTGGCTTGGCTAAATCAATCAATAACATCTTCTGTTGTAGCTTCTGTATCGGAAGTGTCTTCATTGTCTTGAGGCTGAATGTCGTTGTTTTTCGATTTTTTCCAATTTCCAATACTCAAAGTAATCCAAACCAAATCTTTTGACTTGATGCTTTGCTTTGGTTTTAATATGGCATATCCTGTAAACATCATTTTCATGATTATCTGGATTTCCAACAAGTGAACCAACAGTTCCTCTGTCATTTATTTTTCACTGAATTGTTTTCTTAGGCTTCACAACACACATTTCACAGAAGGGACTTAGCTTTTTAATGGCTTTGAACTGAATATTTTACATCCGTTGTATTGTGATTGCTGTGTCTCCTTGACAATTCTATTCTCATCGAATGGTGCTGTAGATGCACATTCTGCCTAAAGTCCATTTTGAATTTCATCCGCAATTCCCGAGTCATTGAACATTGCCCGTATTCTTCCGTAGAGGGTTTGGAACTTTTCTCTCCACCTTGCCATTTCTTTGAGGGGTTCTTGGTCCACTAAACTCAAACTGCAAATTACGATGCTTTTTAACTCATCAATTATTTCAATCAGCTTGTTCTTCAAGTTGCTTTTTCTGTTCAAAAGTAGCTCCAATAATAGCATGAGTAGTCATCAACAACTAATGCCCAAAATTTCGATCCTCCATAGCTTTCTCCCTTGATGGAGCTGATATCTACATAGAGCCTTTCTCCATCAATAACATATTCACCCTTCCTGTCCTTGTTGACATTATTTTGCCTTGCCTTTGCAACTGAGCAGGCTTCACAAGTCTTATATTTGCCCACCACATTGTATCCGTATGATAATCCGGTCACCATATTTCTGTTGGACTGTGCCTCTCAAGCTTCCAACCTTCTTTGCTAGCAATTTGTTGCCGTTTCCAACCGTTATCTCCTTCAAAATAGTAGTGTTGTTGCATATGCCTTTTTCATTATTGTAACAATGGCATCTAAGGCCACTGTCACAAATCCAAATTTTTCTGTCAATTCCAGATCCTGCAATCCCATTTCTTGTTTCAACATAACTGCCATCAGCATTTGATTCTTTCTTAACAATTTGAAGCAGTTAGATTTAAGGTGGCCTGATTCCTTACAGCAATTGCAGATGATTTCCTTGCCTCTTTCACCATCTTGGACTTGCACTGTGCTGACTTGTGACCTATTTTTCTGCAGTTTCGGCATTTTCCTTTGAATTGCGTTAGAAACAGCGCCTTCTCCTGTCCATAGTCATCATTTTTTGTAGACTCAGACTTTGATGAAAGCCTTTTGTATCTCAAGTTAAGGTCTTCTTTGAGCTCATCAATAGAGAGCGGATTTTCTTTGTTACCAATACGCTTCTCCATGACCTGTTAAAAATTAAAAAATAGAATGTATCCATTACTGTTGCTTACATCAATGGACAGTATTAATTCTATAAAAGCCAACTGGTTGAAGTCAGCATTTTTCATCATTATCCTTCCTTTCTCTGACTTCTCCTCAGACTCCTCTGAAGTCTTTGGGATCTGTAGCTAACCCAATATGACATCCTTGATTCCAGAACGCTTGGCCTTGGCTAGGAATTTCTCACTCCAGGTAGGCCATTCTTCTTTTCTTCCCTAGAAGTTTAGAATAATAATAGCCCTGAAATCAGACATCTTGAATAGAGAGTTAACCCTTTCCCCCCTGAAAACTCATAAGCCAAAATGATGATTTTGCAGGAAATGAGAAATAGCTGCAAAGATATGAAGTTCCAATAACAGAAGCAGCATCTTAATGCACAAGATAAAAGAAATTTACAGGGTAAAGGAAATACATAAGCTTTCTGATGTTACTGATTTATTCTTCCTGACCACCTGAAAATACGTGTACGGTCTCAGTGAGTAAAAGTCAGGGAGTAAATTCTCAGACTTTGCAGGGAACTGCATTCACACCTATCTCTTCCATCAATAAACATTTCTTTTGAGTACCTTGGATTTGTTCGTTTGTTCCCTTGTTCCGTGTTGGACGAATCAAGTCTTCCTTTTCATTGGACACACCAACTTAATTACCATGATAATATTTTAATACGAGACACTTCGCAGAATTTTCCTTCTTGAAACCAAAAATGTGTTATTATCCTTCGCATTCTATTTGCAGCGTGAACGACAAGAAAATACATATGGCTAAAAATATTGAGTTTCTACGATGCCAAAAACTATGAGATCCAACTTCTCAGTAATAGTGCGTCCGTTCACCATACTTAAAGGTAATTGTGATGACGCCACCAAAAATCTCGCTTACCAAATTTTCCAATTTACTTTGTTTTTCCGTTTTCCAGCAAAGTGGATTTTGGTTGAACCCGAACTCCAGAAATCTCGGACTCTTGTATTTCTCCGAAGAAATGACAAGAAATCAATACCGCAGGATAAAAGTCATAGAGATATAGCGACAAACAGAACGCGTAACTTCAGTACAAAAATATTCGGCAGACCAAAAGTGTATAACCCTCCAGTTATAAGTACGAGGTGTAGGAGAATAAACAATTTCATTCTAACTCTATCAGTTCCACCAATGATGGACTCTCCACAAAATCAATGCGATAGTTCCTCCACTGAAAATAGAAAAGTCAAAGCTTCTAGGTTAAAGTATTCCAGCGATGACTGCAATTTACGACCAAGTTGGTGGTTACCTATGGCCGATACGAATACAACTAGAGTTCCTCATCAAATAACGAACAACCTCCAGACGGAGAGTGCTGATGATGTTCGTTGTCGTGATCAGCTTCAAGGCAGATCGGATAGAAGCGCTTCAACTTCAGAAAATGGAGAGAGCTTCTGTACAAATAATTTGAAGCAAGAATCTGATGACTCAGTCAATGGCGAGTATGGCGAGACAGGCGCTAACAAAGAAGCAGTATCCCATGATGCCAAATGGGAAATAATGTTCGATCGTCTATTCGAATTTAAGAAAAAGTATGGTCACTGCCTTGTCCCTAACCGATATAAAGAGGACCATAAGCTAGGGTCCTGGGTTTCAACACAGCGCAAGCAATACAAGGCTCTTGCTTGTGGTAGATATGATGCGACGACTCTACCGGCCCACAGGATCAAAAAGCTAGACGAAATTGGTTTTGCCTGGAATACGTCAGATCCGCGTCGTGTAGACTGGGAGGTTCGTTACTCGCAGCTCAAAGAATTCTTTCTTAAATACGGTATGTAGCAAGAAATCACGTAGCATGGAGCCAATAATGTGTTAAAGCTAACTCCCTTTGGAGGTCACACCTTAGTTCCGATGGGATATGAGGTAAGAAATGCCGCGGAGAAGTGTGCACAAGATTTAATGATACTGAATTCATGATTTCCGTCTTTTTTCAAAATTATTCCACAGGAAAATCTCCCTCTCTCGAATTGGGTAAGCGTTCAGCGCCAGGTACGTGTCTCGCTATGCCATTGATTTTCCCACGTACACATACAAGCAACTTAGAGTTCTTTTAAAGAGTTAAAGAACAGTTAGAGCATCAAACTCGTGCTTCATGCCCACTGAACCGTCCACTTCTAACTCATTTATATTCTACTTAAAATCAGGAGTACAAAAACCTTAGACTTGGATTACCTTCTAAATTGACAATGGAACGCTTGAAATTGCTTGATGCTCTTGGATTTGTTTGGAATGCTCCACGGGGGGCAAAGCGTAAGCGTCACGTAATGACGAGCGAAAATGAAAGCAATTACATTCCGGATCGTACAAATCAATGTGTAAGGGTAGAATGCGAAGTGAGCGATTCGGTCAAAGCCAAAAATCAATCCGCAACAGGATTGAACGAATATTCGTGGGGGGGAATGAAAGGTAAAGGCAATGTAGAAGGAAATCCCCGTAAACACGACTCAAGGTTACTATTCTCTCCTGATTCGAATAACGTCAATCAAGGTATGTATTGATGATCGTGCATGTAGTATGGTGCGCAATCCATTCGCCTCAGCCCAGTTTTGTGAAAACCCCACAGAAGCAACAATCAACCGCATACCTGTGACCAACTTTGACACATATCGGAGCCCATTGGATATGACTTCATTCTTCAATCCTTTGTTAGTAAGTAACTTAGGGATGTATTCCAGCTTAATGTACCACCCATTTGCATCAATTTCTTCAAGATTCGAAGCACAAAGATCTGCCTTGCAATACCTATACACGCAGAGGAATCCCCTCTGGTACACTTTGCTCGACAGGACGACTTTATCCAGACTCAACATTCCTTTTGATAATCCCAACTCTTTGGTTGAGTTACCGGAGCCGTCTTCAATCAGGAGTAATGCATTCTCAACACCAGATTCTAGTAGTAAGAAGGCAAAGTCAAAAGCACCTAAACCTTGAATTCAAAATGCATTCCGCTTTCTTAGCGTCAAATTTTCCTCCTTTCTCGTGAATCTCCGCCATAGCGTTGAAACGACTACGAAAGATCTCAGAAAATCATGCAAGTATCTCCGTTGATAGATTCTGGATGTATGACACGTGAATTTTGTGATCATTTGAGACTTTCATAATATCCTGCATCAAGTTCAACACTTATGTACAAATAATAATGTGAAAAGCAAGAATATGCTATGTTGCAACATCGTGAGCCTACCAACTCAAACTAGTATATTCCTTGGATGATACATTACCATGTTAATCAAAAGGTTTCTATGAAAGCCCCCAAAGGGTTTGCTTTTCATTACTTTGATTTGTGAGTACAAGCAGTATTTCCTTGATTTGTCAAGGAAAAAATGATGAGTTGAAGTTCCCCATATAATTGTGCAATTCCTGAGCAAAATATAAATGAAACTTAGTGGTTAGCATAGGAATTAGATACAAAATGATTAAATATACTCATATCACAATCTCAGGAAAGTCAAAATCCAGTTGAAGTAGCCGGAGCTGAGGAGCATTCATAAGAATAAAAAATAAATGAAAGAAATTCTCGTGGTGCGAGACTTAGTCGATTCGTGACAAAGACTGTAAACTTTTTATTATTTGAGATGCGATATGGGGAGGAAATGCTAAAAAAACATACTTCCTAGACTGCTGAAATTTGGACTGTTAAGTTAATTCAAAATGTCAAATGATTCGAATAGCACAGCAGGTTCCAGTACAAATCATTGCTTAAAGTCGATGATTTCTTTATTGATTATTTTGTAGTAAGGTTAAACTTAGTCACCACAATTTTAGGAAAATCCATCTTCATCTACTCTTTCTTTTTACCACAAACAACATCAAATACTGTTGTGACCTAATGTATTGCATCACTCTATAGTATACAAATGCTTTATTCTGACATTACTATTTGAAGTAAGCTTCAAAATAGCAACCTCAATTCACTAGGACAACATAAAGTGAAATATTCAAGGTTTGTTAGATCTGTCATAGCACAATAGACACTTTCGATGGTTATGAGCCCAAGATTCAAGTTGATTTATTTATAGGCAATGAGTTGCAAGGTTAGTTAGGCATTACCCACATACAGGATCAAAGTTACTATAAAGTAACCAACACTTCAAGCTAATACTGTAACTTTTTCCCTTGATGGATCATGTGTTAACCAAGCTACCCTACCAGACAAAAATGCAAAGAGTTACTAAGCAATTATAGGCAATGAGTTGCAAGGTTAGTATAGGGACAATGGAAGATAACATACAAAAAATGTAAAGAAAAGGAACTTGAGTTAAGTAAGCAAGAGCAGTATTTACCAGAATTAGAAATGCAGAAACCATGAATCCTTTTTAAATCACAAGTTATGTGAAGAGGTCTTATAATATCTTGAAACCAGAGGATATAGAATTCCTTCTATTTTGAGTCTAGATATTTTTGTTGAAAGTTTGACCGCTTTTCTGTTAAAATGAAAAGTTTGTTTGTAATAATATTTTGAGCTATCAGTACAGAAGGAAAGCAGCAATCGAAATAGGGTATCAATTATAGTTGTTAGGGCACCTTTGGTAGGAGGTTTCTAGGTGACAACTACTTTGTGTAAACAGGGAAAAATGACTTGAGATATCAATAAGGAAGGACAAGCAGCAGGAATTATACATTTTCAGCATATGCATGGAAGGGATACGCCTGCAGATATCCGCATACAGCTCATGTCATCAAAAGAATGGAACCGCATGATAAAACGATCAATGTTCTGAAGGAGAACAAGGCATCACAGATAACGATGGGAGCGAAATGATGTTGCCATTGCTGACAAATGCATTTAAGGAAATCTACTTAAGCATGTAGGCCGTTTGAGTACGAATATGAAGCAGATATATCACTTCAGCGGCAATAACACCTGATGCAGGCTAAATGACGGCATGGCAGGTTATTATGAATATCTGCTATGTAATCTGCTATCCCAAGATAAATTATGCCTTATCTTAATATATGTTTTACTTGTGATTAGATTTCATGCGCGAAAAAATCACATCAATGATTTGATGCTCATTAATAGACTTAAGCTCCTTGATGCTAATCCTCAAGATATTTGAATCCCGTATAGCTGACTTCTTTAACATGATAGAATTATATTACCATAGTTATATAAGGCTTTCAACATACACTATTTCCCCTGAATTGTAACCCCTGCATAGTGTTTTACAAGGTTTCTTGATGTGCATTGTGTTACAAGATATCTTAACATCAATCTTATGTTATATCACTTCCATGCTCGATGCCCAAATGTTTCATCAGGTTGCTTATCATAAAAACAATAATTTATCATACTTTTAACCAAAACATTCCATCAATGAATATCTAATGACATACTAACATTCAGTATGTTTTCCAAAGCAATATACCAACAGGCAGACATCCATGATCGCATCAATAATATTTTCCTTCAGTTCCTTGGAATGTAAGAAATCAAATGACATCGAATGCTTCAAGTACTGCATAGTATGATGACCCAAGCAAAATACTGCCTTAAGGAGTCAATGCCACCTTTCTTTTGAAAAGAATGGATGCTGTTTGACAAAAAATCAGATTTCAATATGGAAATTAATTGGATAACATCATTATCATTTGTTTTGAATCTAGATCATTACATTTTCCATCTCTTTCCGTCCTCTTAATCAATACACTTGCCTGAGGTTGCATTTTCTACGTCTCTGACAACGGCTTCACCCTTTGATTGCAGCACTAGTATTTCCTTATCGAACTTGATCACTTCCGCAGTATTTGCTTCATTTAGAGTTTCAATTTCCAGCGTGTATGCCTTCTGAATACTTTTCACATTGTAGAACAATTTCAGATATCAATCCATGGCATAGCATCTTCTCCTTTCCAAAAATCAATAAAGCGAGCTATTTGCCCATATCCCATCTTCATGAAGCAAGCAAATCATCGTAAAGAACGAAGAATTTAACAAATGTTAATCTTTATTGGATTACTTCAGAAAGTTCAACTACATTCGTTTCGGCAACTGCCTTTGCCTTCGCAGAGCGGGAAATGAATATAATCACAGCCAACATTCACATCTCTTCCCCTATTTCATTGACTCATGATTTCGGAGGTCAAGTAAGCTTGAATATTCAGCTACTTTGTTCTTTGCGATTTATTCATCTTGCCTTGTATCCAATTTAGATAAAGGATATGCTACAAGATGAGCTCGATATTCCGATCATTTGAGTCAGATAGAATTTAACTTATCTATGCACCGGCAATATGAAGAAATCATGTTGTTCTTTTTTCAAGCGCTCAATTGCTCCGTATAATTCCGATACTTTGCACTCTTCAATTCTATAAGCACAAGGAGAAGTTAATCTGAATTGCTTGAAGAAAGAAGAAACAAGAAAGGATGATAACTTTTAAGAAAGCTTGATTTGCTTAAACACAAATTAGTATCATTTAGGGAATGTTTCCATGTCTCTCAATGTCGTTTATGGTGCCGATGGCATGATCCCCTACTCAAAAACATCATGTATCCTAAGTCACTTCTATAACACAGCTGGATCAGGCTCTGATGCTTGGATTCGTTGCGATATATCCCCGTCACCCTGAATTGTATTAGTCACAGCATTTCTATCCTGTGAAAAGCAGTGCGCTTCGTCAATTCATTTCATCATCAAATTGTTATTGTAGCGAGCCGATGATATCCAAAATTGAAAGTTCATCAATCAAGTCATATTGTTCGTGTAATTGTCGAATTCTCATCCTTGAAGCAAGTAGAAAGCATTTTGAATTTCCATAATTCCTGGAGGATTCGATGGCTTGAATCGAAAACATTGGCTTTATGTTTATCTTCTTTATGTTCTATTCTGTTGATGAAAAAAGACTTTTTGATAAGCATAAATTACTTTCGTAGTCCAAATTTTTTCTTAGTTGACGCCAAGGTATTAGGCTCACTGTTTTCGTCAGGAACTCGATGGCTGATGTTTCGTGGCACCATTTAAATTAAGGATCTGACAAATGATGACGTTTCATGTAGTTTCTACGAAGGCCTGATTCTACAAACCAAATAATTTTCATTGCAGAAAGGATTTTTCCAACGGCTGAAAATAACGCGATTTCTTCCGTTGGCAATGCTGTGCCCCTCCAGGTTGAATGATATCGATCCCCCCCCACAAAATCTCACCTGAGTAGCCATGCAGCACAAGTAGGTCAGAGTGAAATGAGAAGGAACAACGTAGACTCTAAAGACCAGAAAGCAACACAGAAACGCAAGAGAATAACCGGAGACTAGATCTCGAAAATAAAGACAGCATTAATGTTGGGTCAACCTTATTGCCACATTGATAACTTGTTTTGATGGGTCCCATGGGGACTATATCATAGAGTAGTTTCATTGCGAAATATACAAATACTGGTATGATAGAGTGAAATCCAGCTATTGTGATTGTCAAGAAAATATTGTAATAAGTTTTAAAAGCAGCTGCGTTAAGCTTTTTGTCTCCGTCAGCTGCTCAACGAAAAATGAAGAATTCTTTCTGTTTTTATATTTGTGTTGCCTGGGCTATATATCGATTGATCATTATTTACTATCTTACATTCCGCATGTCATTGATCTTCTGTCGCATTATCTTGCAATTTCTAGAGTAGCCGCTCGTTATGAAAGAATTTCACCCCGAATTCATTGTGAAGTTCGGAATGCTGATATACTGCTTTTGTTTTTTTCAAATATCATGACTTATGGAGTTACTTGATAACTACTATAAATTTAGGGAACAATAACATTATATTTTAGGGTTGTTTCCGTAAGTGGAATTTGTTTTTAAAGATGAAATTGTAACTGGATTGCAGGAAGATACTATATTTCATTTCGTAGTACTTAAGAAAGCACTAATCATCCTTAGTGACAATTTGTCAAATTTTACATTTTGACTATCGTTAAGTATTCTTAATATGCACTGCAATCAAGGCAAAATAATCAGATAGTTGAGCACTTTTTTTGAATTAATAAATTAGGACAAATATAATCTATAGTGCTTTTCATTTGTACTGTGCTTAAAGTGTAGAATGTCTCATATGCATACAATTGTAGTACCATTATAATCCAGTTCCTGAATTTGGAAACAATTCTCTTTCCTTCAGAAAGAAATTTTAAATATTATTGATCAAATTCCAAATCAACCAGCAAAATACTAGTGATTTACAACTTGCCCCTGGTTACTGGCTATTTACACAGAAGTCAATCTTGAATTCTCACTTGATCATTCAAGGAGTTGACTCGCACGTAATGGTCTCTTCTGAAGAAGCCTTTTCAATTAATTAAGATAACCTTTGAAGAAAATATATTATATTGTCTTTGAAGCATGTCTAGTTCAATCAATTAGAATTCCGATCGCCTCAACAGAGGTCATAAGAGTAACAAGCGACATTCAATATATCCTGATAATGGAAAGGAGTTTACCTTAACTTTATCTCAAGCTGAAAGCCATACACAAGAAGGTACAAAATATTTCAACCAGGTAGAGTATAAAATTCGAAAGAATATATTTTTGAGAGGAACTTTGTAGGAGTCCAATCTAGCATACAAGCTAAAGCTATGAATATGAAATAGTTTACATATGACGTTCACTGTAAGGCTGAAAATTTTCACACGCTACTTGGTAATATAATAAGGCTATTACATGCTTTACAAGTGACTTCAAACGCTACTCAGAAAAAAGGCTATTATCATAATGCTGAAGAGTTGTAAAAGCATATTGTACCTGATGTTTGAAGTCTGTGACATGTCATTTTACCATGGAACTTTTTTCATAGGCCAATAAGATAGCCTTGCAAGGTAAATCACTGAAGCAAATTGTTTGTTTCTTAGATCGAAATTCTTGAAAACAAATGAATTGCAATTACCTTAAATAAAAAGGCATACAAGTATTTTGATTTCTCTTCAAATAGGATTCTTTGAAGAATTTAAATATGACTGCATTCCAAGGGTAGCAATAGTAGATCAGCTCAGACATACATACCCTATAGATTAAGTCAGTAAACGACAACATCTTTCTGTCACGAATCGACTAAGTCTCGCACCACGAGAATTTCTTTCATTTATTTTTTATTCTTATGAATGCTCCTCAGCTCCGGCTACTTCAACTGGATTTTGACTTTCCTGAGATTGTGATATGAGTATATTTAATCATTTTGTATCTAATTCCTATGCTAACCACTAAGTTTCATTTATATTTTGCTCAGGAATTGCACAATTATATGGGGAACTTCAACTCATCATTTTTTCCTTGACAAATCAAGGAAATACTGCTTGTACTCACAAATCAAAGTAATGAAAAGCAAACCCTTTGGGGGCTTTCATAGAAACCTTTTGATTAACATGGTAATGTATCATCCAAGGAATATACTAGTTTGAGTTGGTAGGCTCACGATGTTGCAACATAGCATATTCTTGCTTTTCACATTATTATTTGTACATAAGTGTTGAACTTGATGCAGGATATTATGAAAGTCTCAAATGATCACAAAATTCACGTGTCATACATCCAGAATCTATCAACGGAGATACTTGCATGATTTTCTGAGATCTTTCGTAGTCGTTTCAACGCTATGGCGGAGATTCACGAGAAAGGAGGAAAATTTGACGCTAAGAAAGCGGAATGCATTTTGAATTCAAGGTTTAGGTGCTTTTGACTTTGCCTTCTTACTACTAGAATCTGGTGTTGAGAATGCATTACTCCTGATTGAAGACGGCTCCGGTAACTCAACCAAAGAGTTGGGATTATCAAAAGGAATGTTGAGTCTGGATAAAGTCGTCCTGTCGAGCAAAGTGTACCAGAGGGGATTCCTCTGCGTGTATAGGTATTGCAAGGCAGATCTTTGTGCTTCGAATCTTGAAGAAATTGATGCAAATGGGTGGTACATTAAGCTGGAATACATCCCTAAGTTACTTACTAACAAAGGATTGAAGAATGAAGTCATATCCAATGGGCTCCGATATGTGTCAAAGTTGGTCACAGGTATGCGGTTGATTGTTGCTTCTGTGGGGTTTTCACAAAACTGGGCTGAGGCGAATGGATTGCGCACCATACTACATGCACGATCATCAATACATACCTTGATTGACGTTATTCGAATCAGGAGAGAATAGTAACCTTGAGTCGTGTTTACGGGGATTTCCTTCTACATTGCCTTTACCTTTCATTCCCCCCCACGAATATTCGTTCAATCCTGTTGCGGATTGATTTTTGGCTTTGACCGAATCGCTCACTTCGCATTCTACCCTTACACATTGATTTGTACGATCCGGAATGTAATTGCTTTCATTTTCGCTCGTCATTACGTGACGCTTACGCTTTGCCCCCCGTGGAGCATTCCAAACAAATCCAAGAGCATCAAGCAATTTCAAGCGTTCCATTGTCAATTTAGAAGGTAATCCAAGTCTAAGGTTTTTGTACTCCTGATTTTAAGTAGAATATAAATGAGTTAGAAGTGGACGGTTCAGTGGGCATGAAGCACGAGTTTGATGCTCTAACTGTTCTTTAACTCTTTAAAAGAACTCTAAGTTGCTTGTATGTGTACGTGGGAAAATCAATGGCATAGCGAGACACGTACCTGGCGCTGAACGCTTACCCAATTCGAGAGAGGGAGATTTTCCTGTGGAATAATTTTGAAAAAAGACGGAAATCATGAATTCAGTATCATTAAATCTTGTGCACACTTCTCCGCGGCATTTCTTACCTCATATCCCATCGGAACTAAGGTGTGACCTCCAAAGGGAGTTAGCTTTAACACATTATTGGCTCCATGCTACGTGATTTCTTGCTACATACCGTATTTAAGAAAGAATTCTTTGAGCTGCGAGTAACGAACCTCCCAGTCTACACGACGCGGATCTGACGTATTCCAGGCAAAACCAATTTCGTCTAGCTTTTTGATCCTGTGGGCCGGTAGAGTCGTCGCATCATATCTACCACAAGCAAGAGCCTTGTATTGCTTGCGCTGTGTTGAAACCCAGGACCCTAGCTTATGGTCCTCTTTATATCGGTTAGGGACAAGGCAGTGACCATACTTTTTCTTAAATTCGAATAGACGATCGAACATTATTTCCCATTTGGCATCATGGGATACTGCTTCTTTGTTAGCGCCTGTCTCGCCATACTCGCCATTGACTGAGTCATCAGATTCTTGCTTCAAATTATTTGTACAGAAGCTCTCTCCATTTTCTGAAGTTGAAGCGCTTCTATCCGATCTGCCTTGAAGCTGATCACGACAACGAACATCATCAGCACTCTCCGTCTGGAGGTTGTTCGTTATTTGATGAGGAACTCTAGTTGTATTCGTATCGGCCATAGGTAACCACCAACTTGGTCGTAAATTGCAGTCATCGCTGGAATACTTTAACCTAGAAGCTTTGACTTTTCTATTTTCAGTGGAGGAACTATCGCATTGATTTTGTGGAGAGTCCATCATTGGTGGAACTGATAGAGTTAGAATGAAATTGTTTATTCTCCTACACCTCGTACTTATAACTGGAGGGTTATACACTTTTGGTCTGCCGAATATTTTTGTACTGAAGTTACGCGTTCTGTTTGTCGCTATATCTCTATGACTTTTATCCTGCGGTATTGATTTCTTGTCATTTCTTCGGAGAAATACAAGAGTCCGAGATTTCTGGAGTTCGGGTTCAACCAAAATCCACTTTGCTGGAAAACGGAAAAACAAAGTAAATTGGAAAATTTGGTAAGCGAGATTTTTGGTGGCGTCATCACAATTACCTTTAAGTATGGTGAACGGAACGCACTATTTCTGAGAAGTTGGAATAGTTACTACATTATTCCATACTGGAAAACGGAATCTTCCAACGAAGTTTTCGCAAAAATTGATAATCGTGATTTTTGGTGGCGTCATTACTTCTTGCTCGAAGTATAGTGAAAAGTCAGTTCTCAGGTTCAAATAGTTTTTGTTTTATGCGCATCGTAGAAACTCAATATTTTTAGCCATATGTATTTTTCTTGTCCTTCACGCTGCAAATAGAATGCGAAGAGGGATAGTAACATTTTTGGTTTCAATAAGGAAAATTCTGCGAAGTGAGTATTAACATATTAACATGGTAATTAAGTGGGTGTTTCCAATGAAAAGGATGCCTTGATTCGTCCAACATGGAACAAGGGAACAAACGAACAAATCCAAGGTACTCAAAAGAATTGTTTATTGAAGGAAGAGAGAGGAGTGAATGCAACCCCTGGAAAGTCTGAGAATTTACTCCCTGACTTATAATCACTGAAACCGTCCACGTATTTTATGGTGGTTAGGAAGAATACATCAGTATCATCAGAAAGCTCATATATTTCCTTTACCATGCCCATTTTTTTCTAGTGCATTAAGATGCTGCTTCTGCTAATGGAACTTCAATATTTTCTTGACAGTCACAAAAAGTGGATTCCACTCTATCCAATATTTGTATCCTTCGCAACTAAACAAGCCTTTTGCTAGAGTCCCCATTGGGACCCATCAACACATTTTATCATTTTGCATTAAGGTTGACCTAACATTAATGCTGTCTTTGAGATCTAGTCTCCTGTTCATGTGTTTCTGTGTTGCCTCCTTGGTTATAGAGAGTCTACATTGTTCCTTCTCAGTTAACTTTGACATACACGTGCTGCATACTACTCATGTGAAATTGATATCAGAATGCTGTAAAAAATTTCAACTTGGAGGCACAGCACTGCGAACTGAAGAATCACGTTATCTGTAGGAAATTTCCATTCAACATCCTATATATATTTGAAATTATAAGTTTGTAGACCACGTAGAAATTACATGAAACGTCATCAGTTTGTGAGATCATTTTTAAAGAATGTTAAAGGTAAATCACGAAACATCGGCCATCGAGTTCCTGACAAAAGCAGTGAGTACAAGACATGGCATAAAGTCAGAAAGCATTTTGAACTACGATTGCACCTTATGCTTGTCACAAAGCTATTTTTTCATCACAGTAACGAAGTTTCGAACACATAGATGACAAACCTAAAATCAATTGCAATCAATTCTAGCGATCGAATCCTCCAAGAATGATGAAAATTCAAAAACAAGGATGAGAATTTGACAATTACACGAACAATATGTCTTGATTGATGAACTTGAAAAGTATCGGAATTGTACGGAGGTAATCGTGTAGCATATCCTTTATTTGAATTGGATAAAAGGCAAGCTGAAAAAATCATAAAGAACAAAGAAGCAGGTATTGTTGAATATTCAAGCTCACGTGACCTCCAAAATCATGAAGGGATGCGAATTTGGCTGTGATAACATTTTTCACGCTCTACCAAAGCAAAAGACAGTTACCGAAACACATATGTCGTAAAACTTTCTCTGAAATCTGAAGTAATGCAATGAAGATAAACATTTGTTAGATTCTTCATTCTTTACTATAATGTTCTTGCTTCATGAAGATGCGGCATGAGTGAATAAGACTGTGATTCTATTTTATGAATTTTTGAAAAAGGAGACGATCATATCTCAAGGATTGCTATCTCAAATTGTTCGACAATGAGAATGCGAAAAGTAATCAGGAGGCATCCGCGATGGAAAATGAAATCTAAATATAGAAAATGCTTTGAATTATATGTCATTGAGATGAATTGATCAAGTTCGATACGGATATACTATTGCTGCAATCAAAGGGCGAAGCGTGTTGTCCGAGTAGTAGTAAATGAAATCTCAAGCAAGTGTATTGATTAAGAGGACGGAAAGATATGGAAAATGCAATGATTGAGATGCAGTACAAATGCGAATGATGTTATCCAACTAATTGCCAAATTCAAATCCTATGTTTTGTAAAAAAGTATCCATTCCCTTCAAAAAAAGATTTCTCTTACTTCTTATGGCAGTATTTTGCTAGCCATCAGTTCATCATACTATGCATTACTTGAGGCATTGCATGTCATTAGATTTCTTACTTTCCAAAGAATTGATGGAAAGAATTGTTTTTGTTTCTAATTGGTTTTAAAAAATTGAATTATTTAAAATAAACGGGGATGATGTTGTCCTTCATCAACACCTTTGTACTCCATTTGTAAAGGTCTCCACGACTCTTAATCTCTCAAATAGATTGATGTAAATTAAGGTGGCTTTTTTGTCTGCGCAGCATCAATTAATTATTCATTTACCTTTGACATTTTGTTACAATTAAGTATCATTCATCAGAGTTGAAATTACCACCTGAAAAGAAGAATTAATGTTTTTAAAGAAATGCCCAAAATTTCCTCAGATAAAATACTGCCATTATTTAGGGGAATCGGACCACCATACTTATTGTGATGTCTATTTATGCATGATGCAAAGGTATCGAACTTTCAAAGATGATCGAATATCTTTTCATTTCATGTAGAACGCTGTCTCAAAGACGTGTACATATTTGATCTCAAAGACAATCGATCAAATCCAATGCATCGATTGAGAGCGTTGCAATTGCATCACCTTAAACCAATTTGAGGATGGAAATTCCCCAATCAAAACGCTTCTTTATGAAGGACTGAAGATGTGACTTGAATTATGCCATCAGCAACCCCAATATAGACAGGAGCTTTCAGCCGCCAACTATTTTGATGTTTTCATTCATTTGCTTTAATATTGCCTGGGTACGTTCAAGAAGTACAAATGAAAAGGCTTATGAGTTGTAACTGCTGTGAGACTCAGCAAAAAAGCTCTCATAGAATCTTCAAAAACAGGAAAATGGGGAAGATACCAATCTAGACAGTGCTAATCTTGCACAGGATACAGAGGCTGCGTTGATAGGTTTTCAGGGCAAGGACGGATTTAAAACTTCAAACTTATTGGTTGGAGACACGGGTGCTACATGTCATATGCTTTGCAGGGATTTTAATCTGTTTGATTTTAAGAGAGTGAATGATGAGGTGATAGTTGGAGATGTAGGATCATTGGTAGTAACGAAGATCGGAAAAACTAAAGTTCATTCAAAACTAAGGGAGAAGGAACGTCCATGATTGTGTTGGAAAATATCAAATTTGTCCCATCACTGAAGTTAAACCTTCTAAGTTTCCCCTGAGGAACAAAAGAGGGTTGGAAGTTGGAATCAAAAAGGAACAGTATATCAATGGGAGCAAGTTTTCTCATGTGTGCTGAGGAGTCTCTAAGGCTAAAGCCTGCTTGCTCAATTCTAGAAAACAACTGAGTTTTAAAGCTTTTCGCGATAGAATTGGACATGACTCTAGAGAAATGACTAGAAAGACTGCACAGAGATTGGGTATCAAGTTTGTAGGAAAGTAAAAACCTGGGAAGATTGCGTTTCAGCAAAAGTTTGATGAAAAACCTTAAAAATCAAGTTTTTCCAGATCTAAGTGGCAGGTGAATGCCTCCTGATTGATATCTCTTATATTAAAAAAGAAAGCTTAGGCGGTAAGTATACTAAAGAGATTGCAACACTTTGGGGCAGAGTACCAGGTATGCATGCTTAATTGATCTGGTGTGATCCAAGAGCTTTAGACAACTTGTGGGCTGAGCGTGCTGTAACCGCCACTAAATTGTCTAATGTTATGTCTAGAAAAGATGAATTGAGTCCTTGTGAGAAGGAGGAAAAGTTATGGGAAACAAGCAAATTGTGCATGAAGTTTAAGGGTGTTCGGTGAAGTTGGAATAAACGTTAGTCTCTATGGGTTGCCCAAAAAGTTAATGAATAAAGGAAACCATAGTCCTTTCTTGGAATATGCTGATGATCATCCCCAAGATATGTAAGGTGGCATGAAAGTACTTTTGGTGAACTTTTTAAAGTAAATGGCCCAAAATTTAAAGAGAATACAGATTTGGAGGGTTCAGATGAGGAGGAAATTCATACGGCTAGACTTGTTGCCCTTTTTTGGAATTGACGTTAATGATCATTTTTCTCCCGTTCTTTGCGATGCCAGTTTTAGTGTTGATGATCTAGAAGTTAAAGCTAACAGCTTGGTCAATTGATGTGGAAACTACATTTTTAAATGGAGATCTCATTGAAGAGAATTGTGTGAAAATCCCTAAAGGGTATGAAGAGATTTATGGTGAAAAGAGAATGGAGGGGAAAGAGCTCAAATTGAATAAATCTATTTATTGCTTGGTACAAACGGCACGTCAAAACCATGAAAAAAATTGAAGACGTGATCATTCAGCAAGGTCTTAAAGGCAACAATGCTGATCCATATATTTTCTATATACAGAAGCGGAATGTGTTTTTTACACTATGTTTTTACGTGAATGATGGAACTATGGCCGGAGACAAAAAACTCATGATGGAACCCATGGAAGCTTTAAATTTGAGAAAGCAATCAATGATTTCTTTGGGTGTGAAATTGGTGAAGCATTTGGAAGTTTAAGTATTGGACAATCTCGAAATATAAAGAAATTTGAGAAGCAGGAATCTTGTAAAGCTAAAAAGGGAAGTTGGGGAACACCTTTAGCCCCAGGAGGTTTTGTTATTAGGCCAAAAAATCAAGCAGAAATGATTTGAGAAGGGAGACAAAATGATTTCATTCTATGGTTGGGACTCTTCTTTACTTGGTGAAATCATCCCGACCAGATAATGCTAATCCAGTTTGAGAGTTATCAAAAGTAATGGATGGAGCTTCTTCAGGTCATGAAAAAGAATTAAAGCGTCTAATTCAGTTTATTGTTCAGACTAGAGAAACAAAGATGGAGCATGAAGTCCAAATTTGGAGGTTTGTGGGAAATTTGTGCTTATAGCGACTCAGATTTTGCTGGAGACAAAATGATAGGAGGAGTATTACTGCTTATGTGCTTTCTTGGTGGAGTTCCAATTTCGTGTAAGTCTAAAGTGCAACCTTGTGTAACTTTATCAAATACTGAAGCAGAATATGTGGCTTTAAATGAAAGTGTGCGTGAATTTAAATTAATTGTTCTACTCTTGGAGATTTTGGATATTGAAGCTTATCGTCCTGTAAAGGCTTTTGTGGATAATATTGGATGTAATTTTCTTGCAAGAAGTATAACATCTGGTGAACGCTCAAAGCATATTGATATGGAGTATCCTTTCATTAGAGAGCAAATTGCAAATGGACTTGTGGAAGTACAATTCGTAAGATCAGAAGAAAATGTGGCTGACTTGTGTAGGAAATATCTTGATTAGAAAAGTATATTTTTGAGAATTTCAAAAGGAGTGTATTAAGGAAGTTGATGTAGTAAAATGATCAAAGGAAGGGTGTTGGAGAGTATCATTCATGTCTGATTATTATATCACATTTTTAGGATTCAAAGAATGCATGTGAGAATATAAATTAACTTCAAGGAAAGAAAGTTCAACAAAATTTATTTAGAAAATGATCCAATTCCAGACTATTCAACATGTAAGATTTATAGTCAGTTGCATAACTTTTATCCAGCTGGAGTTGTAGCGATTTAGGAGGAGATAAATTTTCAATTAGCAATGCTGGAAAAAAGACTGATGAAAAGAAATTTATATACTTTTTGTCTTACGAATTTTAAGTTTATCTTTAGAAATTAGGATTGCAATCTCGTTATTTTCAAGTTTTTGTAGGCTTGATCTGTGTTTTCTCGTACTCCATATCCTTTTGAAGCAACAAACAGGAGTTTATCTACTCCATTCTTGTAACAAGATATCACCAACTTCTTGCAGCCTTTATAGAGTTGCTTACATTATTAATCCCTCTGGTTTCCATCATAAATTGTCTCCAAAGGGTATAAAAGGGTGTCTTGCCTGCTTATGCATAGAATCACACCCTTACCCATAACTTCAATCTTTTTATTGAAGGGCAAGTCTCATGAAATTTTAGAGATAAAACGCAAGATAACATGAGAGACTTCCCTTTACCAGGCCATAAGTTACTCTGTGAAATAAAAAATCTTAAAACTTCAATATCTCATGAAGACATTCTCCAATCAAGCCATCTACCATTTATTGTGTATGCTCAAGAATGACCATACCCTGAGTAGGAACCTAAGCATTACCAAAGTGTGATAAATCTAAGGGATTTGAGTTGGTTTATAGCCCTTGAATTGGATCTACATAAACTCCTTCTTGAAAATCCAGGAAAGTCCTTTTAAGATGAATCGATTATCATACTATCAGGGACAACTCATATTTCTCCGTTTCTCTTAGGAATCATCAATGTTGGAAAGTACCATTCAGAAGTATAGCCATCTTCTAGGACTCTAGATTCCCTTATTCTTGACATTCCTCTGCGAATAAAGCTCTACAGATCTAGGAACAGTATATGTTCAGGGCCACAGCCTTTGTTCATCAAATTTATACATTTAGGTTCCATACTGGATCCTCCTAATATTCCATCAAAGAGGTGTTTACATTTTGGAGTAGTCATAGTAGTTTCCGGTACTCCTCTTGGTTACGTATCTCACACGCCTTGATGACTTTATCTAAAGTTACATACTTATATTACTTGGCCAAAGATACCTCTTCGGGAACAGCTTTAGTTCCATTAAGATCCTTCTTTGACTGTTTGCATCTTGCAAAGGCTTCGCAACTGGTCGTGTTGTTATAGTGAGGATTGTAATAGTGGCTTCACTGGATGGGAGACATCTTAGACTTACTTACATTATTGGTAAATGCTGGAATAACGACACTGATGTATGGAATTCCCTCCAAATTTTAAGTAGCAACAAAGCCGTCAGTATGTGTAGCTGTCTTTGGATCATGCTATTCTGGAGCCTTAGCTTCACCTACAAAACTAATTGGTTTCACCTTGAAATAGCAGATTCAAAGATAGAAAAAGGGAAGGAACAGTTGAACTTATTCAACCTCTCTACGTATTGTTGTACAACAGCATGAAGTCCCATCTTTATGCCCCGTCTAATATGATATTTCTGCATCCAAATTTTATGTTGCTAATGGCTTAGTCCAAGCAATTATTGTCAGGAAAGGTCTGCATCTTCCTCCTCTTCTAGTGATTTAGAAAACAAGACAAGGCTTGACCAGCCCGAAACATCTTGGTCCTGAAACAGGTGGTTCCGTGAGTGGCATCCGGTTCTCCATCTGATGGAAGAAAATCAAACAACTGATCCAACCCCTAGCGCGCCATCCTTGAAGAATAAAAAATTGCAGGGAATGTTTGGAAGCTGTGTTGCATGGATCCATGAAGAGCTCCAACTCTACATGGTCTGCCTTATCCAGCTGTGCACCCTCTACCTCTTACACCTTCATTAGAGAAAATGGAATGTCGTTCAAGATTATATATGACCGGAAAGAAAGCTGAAAACTCATTAAAAGTTGTAAATGAGGCTTCATATATCCAGTAGTGAGATTGCATTATGACCTTGCAAATATTTTTCATCGCGTTAATGCTACTTACCATGTGTACAAGAGGATCTTAGTACTATGCTATATATTGAAAGTAACGATATGAATCTACACTACTAATCTACATTACTAAAAACGTTTCACATCCCTTCTAGCCGGTGCTACCCCGTAACCCTTGTGTGTTTTGAAAATTAATAATCGAGAAAGTGATCGAGTACGAGAACAGCATTTTCAGACTAAGCGACTAAAATCTATAGGGATATAGCTAGTTCATACGGTACCTGAATAAACTGTAGAATACAATAAAAATCTTTGTCATAATTATTCCTGGAAATGCAAAAATTCAAAGATACGTTCTCTTTTGTAACGCTGCGGAGCAAAGCAAGCACCAACTACTAGTACACTACTAAATCCTACTACTAAAAAAGTTTCACATCCGATCCGGCCGGTGCTATCCCTTAACCCTTGTGCGTTTTGTTAGTACAGTAATACTCGAGAAAGGGATCGAGTACGTGTACAGAGTTTAAAGAACGAGCTACAAAATCAATAGGGATATAGCTAATTCGAACGGTGCTTTCATCTATCATCCAGAATTAAAAACGAGAATGTTGTCGAGACTTTCAGTTGTAAACTGTAGAATATTTAACGCAATTGTCATTCAAATGCTACTGAAATGTGGAGAGATCTATAACTGGTTTAAAAGGCATTAATCATATGGATCAATTATATTGTTGTATCTATGGGATGATTCTTATCGTATCAATCCTTCATTTGTCTCATTTTTTAAACTGTCAAACAAGTAAAGAATACATTTTATAAAGTTAACAAAACAACAATATTGACTTTGCACCAACAGCTTTTTTTGAATTTTTCACCGACAGTCTTTGACGTTCCA
Organism: Fragilaria radians; assembly: GCA_900642245.1. Taxonomy (NCBI): domain Eukaryota; phylum Bacillariophyta; class Fragilariophyceae; order Fragilariales; family Fragilariaceae; genus Fragilaria; species Fragilaria radians. The sequence goes on along the minus strand of CAAAJI010000079.1, from coordinate 163,452 downwards.
ATAGCAGCAGCACCAATAACTTTTATAACAATAGCCCAAGAAAAAGCTAAAAATATGTCTTTAAACCATATTTTTAATAGAAAAAAATGAAATGACTACCTTTACACCTTCCTACTGCCAATGCTAAATCAATGGTATAACTTACTTTAAGTGCAGTGATGCTGAATGCAACTGTAGATACTAATGACATGTTAGGTCAAGTAGTCAAACATAAAAATTGTGTCATGCATCAGATTGTATGACCTACAAATTCTAGGTTCACAAATAACAATCATAAAATCTTTGTCATAGTTATTGCTGGAAATGTAAAAATTCAAAGATGCACTCTCTTTTGTAAATTTTTTGAGTAAAGCAAGTACCGACTACTAGTTGTATCTAAAAAATCTTGTTTGAGCAACAACGCAGAGTCGAAGTGTACAGGGGGGATATATGACCCTGCTTTCCATGTTGGTACATTTTCCTGCACAGGTGATAATTGAATATTTCGCGTCTGACAAATTCCAGATCTCCATACGGCCTCAGGACAATGATCCTGCGAACGCTCTCCAAATTTCATGGAAAGAAAGGTGCTATGGCCCTTTTTGGCTTGTCGATCGTATTTAGTTTCTTCACAGCATATCACTTTGATCTAATTGGCGAGGATCTCATTGATATCTTTCATCCTGTTTATCACACAAAAGATCCTCTTGGCACGTAAGCTTGCTGCTGCCACAAAGCGAGAATCCTACAACTTGCAATCACCCGAATGGGAAAATGCTCGCGAAGATCAAGACGATTATAGAAAATGTACTCTAAATCAACCTATCGAGCGTCCAAATCATGGATGTGTGACAGATCCGGATAGCAAAATTCCTTATTGTCAAGTAAGGAATCTGAGAATCGTCACCAGCAAGATATCTGCTCCCATGGGTGGAGAACCACTGGATTCTGTCATGGGACGCAATGAAGATTTCGAGATTCCTAAATACCTACAAGGTGCCTTTTCAACATCGGAAAAACTAACACTGGGAGAAAACATGAATCGAGACTATTGGTTTTATCTCCTGGATGTTTTCATGGCCATGGATGTTGATAAGAGGCAAAAATGCGAAACGACTCTGACAGGAAATTCCTTGATTATTACACGTTATGAGTACGTGGATATGTATCACACTCTGAAGGATTTGTGGAATGCTTTCATGATTATGCCTCACGGTTTGGAAAAATATGATCGAGTCATTTTTCTAGATTCTCATGCACAGGGTTACCTCGACCCAATTTGGGCCGACTTATTTGGACCTACACTTCACGTCAAGCAAATAGAAGAAGGCACGTGTCTTGAACAGGCTATCTTTGTTCCTTCGGGATATTCCTCCGTTTTATGGCCATTAGGTCGAACATATACAGGTTACCGCTGTCCTGCCATGGCCAAAGATTTGTCGACTTTGTAATCAAGTCATACAGTCTGGAAAATATAGAACTGCAGAAAAGTACTGTCCTAATTATCGATCAGGTAAAGCATATAGATCACCCTCGAAGTGTCCCTCAACAAGAACATAGTGAAGATGATTCTGAATTGAGAGACTTACATACCAAACTGCTGGACGACACTGATGTAATTAACGTTCAAATTGTTGATCTACATAAGCTCACTTCAAGTCTCAACTGAAAGCTAATCCGTCAAGCTCAAATCATGTTGGGCTTTCAGAAACGTGGTAATCAAGACGGATCACAACTTGCGCTTGCGATGTTTCTAAATGATGGGGCAACTCTTGTTGAAATAAAGCTTATGGGAAATGATATGCAGAATAATAGGTTCGATGGCGTCCATCCGTAGGATATCATTCGGTTCATGCGGTAGATGCTTTCAAGTATGAAATTTTGCCGAATATTAAGGATATATTGACTCCAGGATGGGACGCTGCTGTGACACGCTATCCCAAAGAGTATTACCGTGATGTAGAAGGAGACTACAACGAGACTTATGGGGACGATCGCTTCGGTCAAGAGGAGGAGTATCAGGAAGATCATCTCCTCACTGGATGGGATTCGATTCCGCTTGATTACGATACTGCAGATGATTACCACGATTGCGCTCTGAACTCTCCACAAACTCGTCCTTCTCATGGCTGTGTCGTGAATTCGGATACCAAAATGACCGTACTGTCAACTCGAGAATCTGCGGATTGATTCCTCACTCATTGAATCTCCACCAGGAGGAGAATATGTGGATCGAGTACTTGGTAGAGAGGAAAGTCTTGAGTTCCCTAAGTATTCTTCTGGTGCCTTGACAGTAGCAGACGAGTTTGAGTTGCCTCCCGACATGGAAAGGTCAATGTTTTACTACCTCAATGATGTTGCGAAGTCTATATCCGTATCACAAGGAAAGCCATGTGTTCAAACGGTGACTACTCCGACATTATTCATTACTCGATATGAGTATGTAAGTTTATATCATACTCTATGTGACTTCTGGAATGCCTTTATGGTCTTGCCCACCAGGAACGATGCGAATTTTCAAGTTGTTTTCCTGGATGCACATGCCGAAGGCTTTCTTGACGCCGTATGGATGCGAGCATTTGGTAAATATGATTACGTAAAGCAACTCCGAGAGGGAGGTGTTTGTTTCAAGCAAGCAATTTTTATTCCTTCAGGATACTCTTCAGTTCTGGCTCCTCGCGAACGTATTTTCACGTCGAGTCCCTGTCCATCCATGACAAAAGCCTTTGTCGAGCATATGGTCCAAGCCTATGGATTAGAAAAGGAAGTACTTGATGAGGGTCGCATCACAATATTAGATCGTGTTCCATTTCGTTCACATCCTCGACGAAATGTTGACGCGGAAAAGCAAGCAATCACCAACCTGGAAGAACTGAGAGTGAAGCTAAAGCAAAGTACGAACGCCACGTCAGTCGAGATTGTAGATCTTGAACGAACTCCCTTCTTGGAGCAACTGCGTGTCCTTCGGCGTTCTCATATTGTATTGGGGACTGCGGAGGCTGGACTTCCTCTAATGCTGCTTTTACAAGAGGGTGCTCATGTTTTTGAGCTAGGTATGTCTCGAATTATGCAGGGAGTTGTCAAATGGAGAACAGGGGTCACATTCCGAACGCTTGATCCGTTTGGAGTAGTCACTTCTGTTATAGAGGAAATTGAAATGGAAAAGACTATTGTGCCTGCTGTGAATTATGCCCTGAATAAGAAAGGAAAGATCGAGTGGAAAGCCGTTCCCAAAAAGAAGGATAACTTGGATACATTCAATGAGGCAAAGTTTCGAATAGATGAGGAGGAAGACAAGAGTTCTTTGCAAGAAGGTCAAGTGGATGCAGCTGGTGTGAACGTTGAGGACACTACTTGGTAGGAAATGTATTTTGGATTCTATGATTCCCTTGCAAAGTTGAGATACTTAATCTCAACGCTTGGCATAAGTGAAGCAATTTTCAAGCTCATAATTCACTTTGAACGAGTTGAATCACTACTGTCACAAATTTTTGTACGGAACATTTTCATTGTAAGCTACCAGCCATAATGGTTTTTTAATTATCATATGTATAGCTTATTTCCCATCGTGATGCAATCTTGGTCACTTTGCTACCAATTTTATCTTCACAGAGTTAATGTGTTCACAAATTAGAATGAAAATTACATTTATAGCCTAAGCATTTATAGCGTTTTAGGTCTAAGATTTTGGAATGAAAATTTTTACAAAGTGCATCACAAAGGAACAACCCTTGTAGCTAAATTGACCCTTGGATTTCAAGATCTTGAATAGACAATGAATTAACAATGCTAAAAGTTTCAATGGAAGCCTTCATACCCCACCATCTCAGTCACAAACCACAGTTAAGGAATGAAAAAGAATTCCGTTTTCCAGGAGAGAGAGTCTTAATTTGGTCTCTTATTCGAAGCAAAGTGATTAAGCTACAAGGTTCAAAGCAATCACTGAAATTTTGAACCTGTCATTCATTACGGATTTCATTCAAAACAAATATTTGAATAAGTGTTGGAACAAGTTGGGAATAATCATATAGTGGACATATTGATGGGACTTTTGCAAGATGTGAAGACATGCGCATTTATATTACAAGCTGTAGGCTGATTTAAATTGAAACCTGGCTTTTCTGCTTTTCTTCCTTTACCAATTTGAATTCAGTATTTTGTTCGTAGTAAACTCTTTTTCAAAGTGAAGAATTCACTTTAGGTAGTACAAGAATCACGAGTATTGTTTGTCATCAACAAACAGGAATCTAAAAATTCGAAAAACCCTATCCTCATTAAAGAAGCCTCAGGTCAATAATTACTTGAGTCGTACATTTTCCTAGAACAAGGCAATTCTTCAGCAGCCATGGACAACTACTATACAGATCCCGCAGACGAGCCAATTCCTGGACCTGAAGGTATGTACAGTGAGCTCATTCGATTTTTGAGGGAAAGTGGTGATATGAGGAACACAGCAAAGTCATCCATTAGGCAATCTCTTTGGGCGGGAGGTGGTGCGTTGATGGGAGGACTACTGTTGGGTCCCGTCGGTGGATTAGTGGGAGGGGTTACCGGTTCTTTGGTTGGATTTTTTCAAACGGGTGATTATGATGGGATTCTCGTACAAATCATGAATCTCAATCCACAACAGAGGGATTTTCTCTTGGCAGATGTTGCAAAAGTTTTAACGACTGCGGGCGCAACACAACAGCAACTCTCCTCGCTACGTGGCTTTCGTGATACTCTTGGGATGTATGCTCAACAACCTGCAGTACGAGATGCGATATGGAAATCATGCTTGGATGCCATGAGAGAGTGATGCATGTGCTTTGGACCTGAATATGTTTTGTATACTTTAATGTTATTTAACCTTTCTTCTAAAATCATTACCACCTCTATAAGACATTCATGATAAAGTCATCTAATTCATGGAGTTATCCTAACTAGTATTTGGATCGTCAGAAAACAATTGTAGCATGATCAGAGCTATATCCTGCAGGAGATTTAAGGTAGTATCTGGAAAAGTAGCCCTGGAAGTTCAAAGGGGGATGTTAGGCGCATAATATTGCCTTCAGACATTTTCTACCTATGCGATTGAAAAATAATTATATAATTCTTAATTTTCAATATTTTTTGAAAGACCGACATTTTGGGTAATATTTCACAATTGATGCTTCTAGCCTTGCCCATGAGCAGGTTTAGAGTTATTGAAGATTAAAGACCCGTATGGAGTATATAGATATCCTCTTGGATACAGCGCCACTCCTATTGTTTCGTTATTTCTTGCGTGTCTGTGATTGTTGACTTATACCCAAGTGGTGTTTGAGGTGTAAATGCAAAAGAAGCCACAACCCTTTGCTTCCAACACCCTTTTATGAAAATGTAATCATAGAAATTTCTTGATGCATTCGATGATTTACCAAAATTGTCTATAGCCAGTTTGTAGATTCAATTTGAATTAAACTTTGTCATCTACACTACTAAAAAAGTTTCACATCCGATCTGGCCTGTGCTACCTCTTAACCCTTGTGCGTTTTGTTAGTACAGTAATACTCGAGAAAGGGATCGAGTACGTGTACAGAGTTACGAGTTTAAAGAGCGAGCGACTAAAATCAATAGGGATATAGCTAATTCGAACGGTGCTTTCATCTTTCATCCAGAATAACAAACTAGAATGCTGTCGAGACTTTCAGTTGTAAACTGTAGAATTCTTAACGCAATTGTCATTCAAATGCTACTGAAATGTGGAGAGATCTAATTGCAATATTAACCTGCAACTAAATGAAATTCCTTCAAAACAATGAAAAAATAAATAACAATATTCCTTTAAATTGAGGAAAACGATCTATTGTCC
>CAAAJI010000079.1:145924-157143 GCA_900642245.1 Fragilaria radians | reverse complement strand
TTACATTGCCGATTACTCCTATGAAAGAGAAAATCCTGCCTTTCGCCATCAAGTGTCTCAGATTGGGATACATCACATGACATAGTCACTTCGCAGATCCATGGGAAACAAATTCGATCATGTCAGTATAAGAGTGATACTCATTCCATCCTATTCCATGATTCTTGCCGAAAGTCAGGAACAAAGCTCATTGCATATAACTCAGCTCCCTTTGCAAGATATTGGTGTGGAGTTCTTATTGCCCCAGGAAAAGCTATGGAAGTGCCCGGCTATTGCTCGGAATCACCTAGGTTGTTTCCGATGGATTCTCCTCCCATCAATGGAAAAGGAATGCCCCCTATGAACATTTCATCAAGCCCCAACTTTTCGTCATCTTCTAGTATGAAAAATATAGAATGTGATATACCCTGTCAGCATGATGAAGCGATGGATGGGATAGAACGCTACATCCAAGGAACGAACTGGAAAGTTATTCAGACCATGAATGATCCGACAAAGCATTCTGAAGCTCAGGTAGAGAGAAATTCATTCCGTCATGACCTATACTATTCGACAACATCATTCAAATCATCAGTTCCACTTTCGTTTTTCTCTTTCGAAAAGTATGACATCTTTTCTCCGGCTGTAGACTTTGATCTTGTGGATCCCTCGGCATCCTATTTGGTCAATTCGAAGTGTGCTGCACAAGCAACAAAACGAAATAGATGGGAGGCTGCGGTCCGTGAACAATATGTTGTGAAGAGTTATGGTAACTGTGATCATAATACTGACCTCCCGGATGGTATGAAACTTTTCCTGGAAAAGGATCGCATTACATTGCTCAAAAAGCATCGATTCAATCTTGCCCTGGACGACTGCGATGCCAAGGATCACATAACTCCCATGATTTGGGAGGCAATGAGTTCAGGAACTCTACCTATCATTCTGGGCGCTCAAAACGTGAAAGAACACTTTCCTCCAGAATCCTTTATTTCAGTTGGTGGGTTGCAAAAATGGGCAGATTTAGGAGCTTTGGTTGCCAAGGTTGCAGTGAATAAAACTGAATGGGCGAAGTATCATTCTTGGAGGACGAGTACAGCTTATAAACAGAAGTTCGTAGAAAAGTATAACTTTACACGAATACAACCTGAATGCAGACTTTGTCGGTGGGCCTATGCTAAGTATTTTGGTCTCGGATGGTCTCACAAACAACAAATCGTGCAAGATCCGTACATTTCTCGTACGCTGTGTATCGACGATACTACCAATATGATTTCTATGCCATTTCAAGAGAGTTGGCATCTGGTGGGAAAGGAAACTTCGACAGATTTATCTAGTGGAGGAAAAGCATATTCATGTCAAGAGGGAGAACACCAACCAACTCTGGAAGTGACTTTGAAGAGCCTAAAACTCACTAGAAATGTTGTTACACATGACAATGTGATTGACTTACATTTCTCAAAATTCGAAAAAGAAGCATTGGGGAGTGATTTAGTGGTCCGCCTAGATTTGCCAATTTTCAATCCAGAGGGTGCATATTTTCCAAATCCACATGTACTAGTGCAAACTGAGCGAGCAGCTGCAGCATCCTCAATAGCTGTGCAAGATTCCAAGTCAAAGATAACATTGTTGGCCAGCTGGCACACTGCAATATCTGTGAAAGTTAATGGGACCGTTGAAATTCTCATACGCCATGGGAATGAAGAGATGCAACATGACCTAGACGAAATAAGACGTTTGAGGGTGATAATCGAAGACATGAGCGAACTCTCAGATAAAAGAACAGAATATTTTCCCTCATCGTTTGCAAAAATGCATATCAAAGACTTCGTGGATCCTTTAGAACTTTTCTTTATTGAAACATGATGACTTAAAGTTTTTTCAGGTCATCATACCTGGTCTCCTAAAATCTAAATCTTAAGCTGGTCCCAAACCATTCTTAAAAATCAATTAAATGTTAAAGACACTATCCTACTCTGTTCTTCTTGAGCCACAATGTCATTCATAGCACAATCAAAATCTTTAACAAGAGAGCATAGAAAATGCAGCATAGAGTCCGGCTGATTCACTCTATTGTCGTTTCCAAACAGTTCCAAGATTATAGATAAACATTTCTTCGATTTTCTCATTTCATTACGTAAAATGGTCATCTGGTAGCAAGAGTCCAAAATAAAACGGCCTGTTGGTAGTTTGTAAAGCATATCAACTTTATGATTGACAGTCTTCACTGAATTACATGAAGACGTTTCAAAGCTTTGACAACTATTCCCTCCCAAAGATGACATTCCAAACAAATCACAAACTTCATCAAGATTATCATCGATCCGATCCATTTCCAAAAACAAGGAAGACCATTGCAAATTCTCAGCATGAAAAATAGATGGTAATTCAGCTTGAAGACAAATCAACGACATGGCTTTCTTATGGACAGCTGACGCAGCGTGACGTAACATCTTTTTATCGATTGCTTTTGACACTTTCTCATGACTTTTCAGGTTCTTTCGGTTGAGATGTCGTAGATAAACGTCAAGAATAATTCGCAGTCGAGTAGATCCGAGTATTTCTTTGTAAGCTTTTTGAAAGATGTTGACTTTTTGTCTAAAGTCGTTGAGGTTGCTTTCAAACTGTTGCATAAATTGAATGACAGCCAATTTCTTTCTTACTTGTGGCACGTCCATGAGTTGTATCAAGAAGTTTTCGCAATCACACAGGTTTCTATTTGATCGGTATGAGTGACTGAGGGAAGATCTCAACAACGCACCCTCGGTAACCGTTGGAAGACAGGATATAATTTCTGTTGTTTGATGTGGTGTGAAAATGTCATGTTCACTGTATAAGGACGCCAAGACAGAATATTTTCAAAACCATTTGATTCTTGGCAAAAGACTTACAGATTATTGATTGCGCTTATAATTGTGCTGTGATCTTTGTTCATTTGGGTGAGCATCATTTCAACCTTTCTCGAGCGAATTCGACTAATTACTTCTGCTTCTAATTCGTATGTTTCAATCTGGTTGAATCCTTTGTGAACGCTCCCCTGTACCGGCATTTGTCCTCTTGTATCCTTTTGGTATGAATCGTTTTTGTACATTTTCAATTGGATTTGGGGACAAGTTTCAATTTCGCGAATTGTAGTCGAAACACTTGAGCAATTTTGCCTTGCTGATTGAAATGGTATTGTATAAATCCAGTCTTCTGAGAACAAATGATTTGCCACTTCGATGCTCGAAACCTTTCCTCTGCTTTCATTCGCGTAAATCAGTGCATCCTCGCTTTCACTTCCCTCGCCAATCCTCCCTTTGTCGAATATTATTTTTGTCGCATCATCTTGAAAGCGAAAAATTTCTTGTCGTAAGCTTTGACTTTGACTAGACATTTCCAATCCTTTCCTTGCAGAGCCGTGATCAAACACAGCTTTTGGTGATCCGTAGTAGTCTGATCGTATATACCTTCCTCTACTTGGAATTCTCACATATTCTGCCTCTATATAGGGATAAGAATTAGAATCTTCATCAGATTCTTCGTTTTCAGGCTTTCTTGACTTGGCTGAATAATTGTTTGTTGCTTCTTGTGTCGGTATTGCGAACGTATTCAAGAGCACCGTAGGATCAAGCGACTTTCCAATGTATGTATCAAATTCAGGAGAAAACTCTTCGTCAACCACAGGTGTCGTCACTCTTGTAGATTTCAAGTAACTTTGTAGGCTAGAACTACTTTTCCCCCTTCGATTGAACGACTTTTCTGTGGAAATGGATGGAATGTGAAAGTTTGTAGTGTTCTTTGTCCTTCTGAAACCCCCCGGCTGGCTATATATGGAATAATCATCTCGAGCATCCATGAAGTTTCCTGCTTCCATATTCAAAGGTGCAGTGAAAGAGCAATCCCTTCTGTGTGTATCACTATTTCCTTCTTTTGACATCGCCCGGGCTTGAAGCAAAATATCATCCAGGTTGCGAAGGACTGGGAGCGCTTCCATCATGAATTCCTCATGTCGCTGATGTTCACTTACAACGCTTGCAACATCACAGAAATCCATAGAATCTGGCTCGTCAGAGGAAAATTTGTTCATGCTAAAATTTGACTTAAGCGGGTCAATGGCACATAACTCTTCGTCAACGATTCCCCTTGCCGAATAGGTTTCAAGAAGACCATGGCAATCAATAGGTAGATCACAAGAGGTTTGATTGGAAACTGTCTGATCGGCCTGGGCTTTGGCAACAACATGATACTTTCTGGATATAGGTTTCCTATATTCTGCCTTCGGAATGAAGCTAAGCGATGGTTTCTTACAAGCATTGTGCTGAATTTTCGACCTCCTTTCATATAGCCTCATTTTCATAATCGATTCGAACTTCAGTATTTATGAGATCATAGTGTAGTTCTTTGAACAGACTTGGGTAGAAATGAACGGACGTGTCCAACGATTTGACCGATTTCCATTACCAAAAAATCAATCATGGATATGTCGATGACATCACGAAGTTCGTCGTTTGGAAAAAAGATCATGAAGTACATTTGATCGGACTTCTTTTTCTTCTCTCTTCAGTCTCAAAGTTCTTATGATACCACCTTAATCATCAACTGGAATCACTTCAAGGGAAGTATCATCACCTTTCGTAACGCAATGGAGATGAGTCGTTCAACCTTTTTATCAGAAAGAAGATGCTTAGTGACAATGCTGCATCGGCCAGTAACACTGATAACTAAAATTATGAGTTTGATGGTGTCTCCAATAATCTAATGATCTAGAGAAAGATGGATTAAAGCGAAATCTTCTTTGTAATATCATCCTTACCTGTGATCAAAGTTGCATCCAATGATAAAGTATAGTTCGCATTTGTACGGCTTACCATGGCAATTTCGTATCGCATTCAGTGACCTATTTCAGCTATCAATTTCGGTTCATCGAATAGAGAGATCGTGCGAGTCACGTTGCAACTAGAAAAAGGTTCCATTTTTGGAAACACGTTGCAACTAGAAAAAGGTTCCATTTTTGGAAACACGTTACGTGGACACTTCAACGGTACAATTAAAATGAAAGAAAGTTAATCTTTGTCTCATAATTTCCAAGACTCGAGCAAGATAGCAATCGTTAAAATAGAAATGCCTCCATTTATGACCATCCCATCATCACGCAGCAAACACTCTGGCTCGTCGATGAGGTCTGAAAAGGTTTTTCCAGTTACTGTGACGGATGACAAGTCGAAAAGTGAGGAATCAAATGCTTCTGGGAAGGACTCTATCAATTATGTTACAGTCAATGGGGAGAAGTTCAAGGTGAAGGATGTGGAGTGGAAGACTATGGCTCCGACGAATGGCGTTAATGTTATGAAACATGATGGAAAAACTTGGCGTTGGTGTTCAACTTGTGAAAAGTGGATGTTTCATGATATCACGAAACACGACTTTTGGGCAGTTCGCAATTTGCATTAGATTTGGAATAGAATATAAATCGCAAACCTTAACTTTGTATCATGTTTTCAATTGTGCTTTCTTTTAGGGTTTATGCAACACTACAATGAGTTTAGTCTCCTAGCAGATGACCGTACTTTGAATTAACGTAAAGGCTAGAAAGCAAAATCGCAATGCATTCTGAGATCACCAAACATACATTCAATCAAATGCTTTCAAAAGAATGACGGCAATGACTGCAGTTACTTTGTTTGATTGAATTATATCTCTAGTTTTCTCTGTTTTGGATCGATCGAGCTTTCCAATTTAGATTTATATCACTCTTCCGCCTTCTTTCTTGGAGTGTATATTTATTCTAATGCGAATAAAAATTTAAGGTTCATATTCTCAACGGGATATCTTTTGTTAGTACCTCAATTCAATGCGTTGGTCATACGTTTCTCTAACCCTGTTAAATAAGAAAACTTCTTCTATTACACATTAGTGATCAAGTTAAATTCTTCTTTCCCGAAAATTGCCCTTAAAAATGTACTAACTTTTTACATTAGGAGATTGCTTTTGTTAAACTTTTATCAATTGCATTAATTGTGCCAAGCTTGGGATCGATAGGCACAAGAAAATGGGCTTTCTCCCTGCATTTTCTGTCTATCTCTAGCTACACTGCCAGTTGTGAAAAGTAAGTATTTCATTTTGACAAAGTGAACATAGTTTCATGAAGTTCAAGTGAATGATTAAGCATAGACATAGGATCCTTATTGTAAATTAGAACGTGGATAACTTTGTATTTATATATTGGAGAATCAAGGAATCCACATGTTTACATTTTAGTGTGAATCAAGTTGTGCAGCATCTTCGTCCAGCAAAGTAACATCCAAAGTGGAATATGCGAGAAGCTTTCCGTTCCAGTCAACTAGACAGTTTTTTAAGTCGAATTCCAAGAAGTGCTGATTTCTGTTGCGCGTGCGTATGACCTTGCTTGACGGTGTCCTTCGCGAGTCACGTATGATGTCACTTCCTTCTAGTCGATGCTTTATGCACGAAGTAAGTAATCTGCGTCTTTGAAGGTCTGTGGTTTTTTCCTTGAACAGATTTTTGGCATTTACTATTGCGAGCTCTGAACGACCAACGAATCGAAGTCGACCTTGAATGGTAATTGAGGGGTCGAGTTCTGTACTCGAATGAACAAATGCTGCTTCCAGAGATTCTTTGTTGTCTATGGTATCTTTGATACTTTCCCATTTCCACTGCACAACTTGGGGTTGGTCAGATGCAGGCCTACTTTCTTCTTCAAAATTATCTTCGTCAGCAAATCGTTTCCCTGGTCTCCCACGAGCTTTAGCTTTACTCGAATCTGTTGGTAGTAGTTTACGCTTGAGTAATCGTTTCATCCGGATGCTTTGTATAACATCGTCATCTTTTTCCTGGACGGAATCTCTTGGAACTATCTCAAATTGCACCTGAGGGTTTCTTCCATGAAGTCGAGTTACCAGTTCATGATTACAATAATCCTCCACAAGTCGCCAGTCCAAGGGCCATTGAGTTTGGCCTAATTTCCCCATCAAATTCAAAGTTTCTTCTACGCTCTCAATATTAGACGCTGTGGATAATAAACGGTGCAACTTTGCAATTGGCATTGTGTTCTCATGGATTCCGGGATGATTCAAAGGGTCTGAATCAATGTCCGCAACAGAAGCAATATCGCTTTCCTCCCTACCCAAGTCAGTTTCGCCGCTTTCTTCACTAGTATTTGTGCTCGGACTCGAAAAATGGCCTGTTTCCGCTATTTCCTGAACACAATTTGCTGCGTCGTGTTGACCGATATCTCGTAACCGTTCTTGCCAATGTTTCGCAAGCTGTGAGCAAATCTTGTTACAGTTTTCCAACATGCTAGGAGAAATCATAATTTCATCGTTAATTAGTTCCAGTTGTGGTCGCAAAGATTGAAGAAATGTTTCATAAAACGTATTTTGAATCCATTGTTTCAAAATTGTCTTGGCGAACTGATTTGCGTGCTCTGTCATCTACATGGCCTATTTGTGTTTGTCTGTTCCGACCAAAATTAGGGGAAACATAACGTTGACACGTTAAGGCTCAGGATACCTTAATTGCTAAATTTCTGGCAAGCGATCAATAAGTACCGAAAATAATAGAATGAATCTAAAGTTTTAACCAAAACAAGTGAAAATGAACGTATTTCAGCAAATTCGGACGAGGTGCTACCAGAACCGAAATCGATACATCATCAGGTACTGAAAGCCATAGAGATCTGGATAATCAGGGGATCCGAATTTAACATTTACAGTTAAAACTTCTGCTATTTTCCCTCATTAAGAGCCTAGCCAATAAAGAATGAATTTGATAGTCTACATCTTTTTCAAAAATCTTCCCAATTCAAAGGTTTTATCCTTACTTCCCATGCAAAACTCATGCCAAGTCTTCAAAACTGAGTGAGGGGGGTTGGATTTAGAAATGAAAATAGCACTGATATTGCAAACCTAAAACTCTGAAAATAAAAAACTGTAAGTTATCTCATGCAATACATCAAAAATCTTCCCAATTCAAAGGTTTTATCCTTACTTCGCATGCAAAACTCATGCCAAGTCTTCAAAACTGAGTGAGGGGGGTTGGATTTAGAAATGAAAATAGCATTGATATTGCAAACCTAAAACTCTGAAAATAAAAAACTGTAAGTTATCTCATGCAATACGACACAATTAAACGAGCAAAGACAAAGTAGCTAGAAATGATTGTAAGGATATCATCAATGGCCAATGTTTCTTATTGTTCCTTTTTGCGATATCCCATGTTACTATCTAATTACCTGTTCACTATTTTCAAATAGATGTGGAAGGAACGAAATTCAGCCTGATATAAATTCTTTGAGCATCCTCATATCCCACCAATTGATTTTATCAGATGGGAAAAGCATGTTATGCTTTCTTTTAGTGCTAAACAAAATTTCAAGGTCATTTGCTCTTGAAAGTTAATTTAGCCTTCCTACACCTTTGTATATCCCCTCCATTATCAAGAGCGTCTTAACAGTACGTAAATGTTAGCGTTGTGTCGTTTATTTTATATGGAGGCAGTTTTGGGTTCTCAAACCAAAACAAGATATGGAATGAATTCTTTTGCAATCATTAAGGATTGGGTTTAAGTGGATCCCAACAAAAACTTGTACTCTATTTCTCTGTCATGGCGACTCCAACGGCTCCGCAGCAACACGTTCTCAATAGCTCAGGAGAGGACACCTCATACGATGGACGAGCAGACATTCATGGATACCATAGATTTCAAAAAGAATATGGACAAAGTCAAGAGTATCTGAAATCCCAGGAAAATCAAAGTTCTTTAGACTTTGCCAAGATGCAAACTATTCATCATTCTATGCACATGGATCAACCAGGCATCCAACAATCTCAAATGATACAACAGGAGCATCAGAGTCGTGGTTACGATGTTCCAACACCGCAACTTTTCCCCCATCATCAGACGCCGTCGATGAGTCTCGCAAGTACAGTGTCACAATCGCCACTACGGGGAGACAATCCAGTGCATCATATGAGCGAAGCAATGGCATACTCGGAATCAGAACCTATCTTTCAAAAGCAAGAAACCTTAACGCAAACTCTTTCCTCTGGAATAAAAGCAGTTGCCAAGCATTTCTCCCAAGAAGATGAAGATGCGCCTAAATTGGGTTTTAAACCAACAACGGCAATGATTAAATGTCACGAGGAGCAGATAGTTACAACCCTCCTTCCTATACATCAGTTTCAGGTTACAAAAGTGAGATCATGGAGAACTGGATACTTGCGCTTGTTGCGTTTATACGAAGATCGATTTTGTACTATCGATCCAGATTCTCACCGCGTCACCAATACATGGTCTTACGAGGCCTTGACGGATTGGAAGGTCTCGACAAAAGAAGATGGTATCATCAAGTTACAAATCTCAGGTGAGAATCTGAAATTTAAGTGCCACAACATAGAGCGTCACCAAGCTTTGTCGGCGCTGGTGGAATCGAAGGTTGTGTTTGAGACAAGTAAAAATTCGAATTGGCCTATCTTTCATGATTGCGTTCGATATACACGCGTCGGATCGCGTGTCGCTATGTCGTTCCGCGTGTGTCCACATGGAATTCAAGAATTACATTCCGCATCCTTGCAAATTGTTCAAACATATGCCTACGTAGATATTGTTGCTGTTAGTTTCACAGGTGATGACAATTCTGGAATCATATTCTATCTGCGAAACGGAAGTGCGTTGACGAAATCGAGGCTCTTTTTCATTCAAAGTGGCCGACTTCATGGAACTGGTCGATCGGATCTCCTCACGATGATGCGTCCACATTATGAAGCATTAGGAATCGAATTGAAGATGAATGCATCGTCAACAGTGTCCGGTTGGTTGGAGTGGCGATTGAGTCTGGGGTCAAACGAAGGTATCGTAATGACGTGGGACGTTACCAAAAAAAGCGCTCGTCATTATCACGCTTCTGTTTGTGCTGATCAGGTTAGTGGTATCGTCTCCAGAAAATTAGCAGTAACATCAAAAGGATATCTACTTGAGTTAGAAGGGGGGCAGGTTGTTAGTATGAGGTCTTTGGTCGATATTCGTACCCTTGTGCGCCATATGGATTCAAATGAACTAACTATAGAGTATATTCGAGGCTGTAGAAGACAATACATTGCACTAAACCGCGACGGACTCCTAGTATCGATCCTTGATGCAGCCATGAGCATTGCGAAAAACAAGACAATTGATGTATCGAATACCGCTAACGTTGGTTATAACCTTTCCCATTCAACGCAACACGAGGAATCTAGTGCTCAGCAGTCAGTCACAATTCCCATGTATTGTCTCAAGCGAGTGTACACGGTGTCGACTGCGGCTTTTTCGTTCTTGTCACATAATACCGAATCGTCGACAAAGCCAGGACAGCCTATCTGCGCTGTCGACGAAAGCAGAATGGTTGTTGAGGCATGTCGTGAATTTATTTCAAGCATCCCTCCTAACGCAGAGGGATTACCCCAAAGCAATAACAATAGATATATTCTTGGAAGTATAGGTGCTCTTTGGGGTATTTCGGCAACATTGTTATCAGAGGACAGTAGAAAGGATTCAAGACAGCATTGGCAATCAGAGAATGCCGTAATACCTATTTTTCAAGTGCTATATCGACTTTCGCATACTATTTCTGGCTTTAAGGGCACTGCTGAGCTCAGCACATTTCAAGAAGCCATTGCCCTTCTTTTTGAAATTGAAAACGAATTTTGTCAGTACTGGGCTTTTCGTGTACTCCTAATTCTCATGGCATGCCCATTATCACCGTATGACAAAGAAACGGAATACGTGAATAAGAGGGTGATACTAAGCACAGGAGCTCACAACTTGGTCAATTCCATAATTAAAAGATTCTTGAATTCTACAGGAAATGATGCAGGAAGGAAAAGACCTGACTCTGACTTGATCATCGCAGTTACCAGTGATTTGTTGCAAAGTGTCCTTTGTTCCAATCATGACACAACTAATCCCGAGCATTTTAACGTTTTCGTTAATGCTCTAGGAAAAGAATATCATATTCTACTGCAATTGTTGCGTTGTGAAACTCCTGTCGTCATCGAGAATTGTGCTCTCCTCCTTCATCTCATCTCCAATCACGTTCCTCATATAGCCGCAGCGATTCGAGAGGCAGCACTAAGTTCTGGTGTACTCCTTCAACACTTTCATTCTTCCGTATTTAGTCCTATGGAAGGACAAAGATTTTTAAGCCGCTACTTATGCAGCCTTTGGTTAAGTGGTACTAAGTCTTGTGATGAGAAACGTCTCCT
>CAAAJI010000079.1:107324-120724 GCA_900642245.1 Fragilaria radians | reverse complement strand
CCTTTCTTGAAGTGAAGTGATAAAGTTCGTGACCACCTTGTGGATTTGATAGGGGTCACGAGTATATCCAATCCCAGGTTCTTGGTGCTTGGGCTTGGCTTGTTGTGTGCCTAAACGTAGCTGGATTGTTGTGTTTGACAATGTTGTTGACAATCCAATTTTGCATGATTTAAATCTCTCTGGGGCTGCAAAATTTAGATATGCATCTTTTAATCAGAACGAAGTTCAGCTTCTTATCTATGGCCAAATACTTGATCATTAAACTTGATATTGCTTTGAAAAGTAAGCGAATAGAAAGTGCACTGAGCATTTCCTTGATCACTCTGTTATTTCACCCTGCTTCTGGCAAATGCTCTTGAGCGCTGAAGTGCTTTGGAATAAAATTAAATTCAGCCTGAACTATTTGAAGTAATGGCACTTATTCCCGTTTCACAATAATGCAGTCACCTTAAAGCCTACCATGGCTTACATCTTGATTAAATCCTTCTCTGTAGGATTCAATTGTGTTGTTTGAAATCCATTCAAAAGTTCTGTTCTTGCGATTTTTTGAAATTGTTGTCAAGAATTTGATCTTTGTTGCTCATCAACTAAATATGTATTCAGTCATTTCATATATCTAAATATATTTTATTTATAAATTTTTGCATTTGGGTTGATCATACCTTGGCTTTCTGTAAATTTAATGGATAAGGAACGTCTTCAAAAAACGTTCAGTAGAAAGGGCTTAGATGTTATTGAATCCAAATTTCTCAATCTGAAATTAATTGTGCACATTTAGGCATGCTTCTTGAATGATAACATCTTTACAATCAAAAGATAAGTTTGGATATGATATACACCTATGACGGATTAAGGAAGCAAATACAGCAAAAGAAGGAAATTGGTCGGCAGCGAAAGATTAAAGTCTCTTCTGTTAACAGATTGCCGGAAGCTCCTTTGGCACTAAAATCAGATATCATAGCGCTCCCAAATTTTCAACCTACGAATGCTCCTAAGTTTGACGCGGCAGGGCAAAGTTGCTGCAGATTTTAAGAAAGGGATCGTCTCATTTTCGTTTTGCCTATTGTGTGAGTAAATAGCACCATGCTCAGAAATGCGTGTCCTTTAATCATGCTAATAACTTTATT
The DNA here is from genome assembly GCA_900642245.1 of Fragilaria radians. Classification (NCBI taxonomy): domain Eukaryota; phylum Bacillariophyta; class Fragilariophyceae; order Fragilariales; family Fragilariaceae; genus Fragilaria; species Fragilaria radians. The sequence continues at coordinate 119,597 of CAAAJI010000079.1, read as the reverse complement.
CTTTCCATAACTATAGAAGTCTTAAATTGATTCTCCAAAGATGCATGCATGTCTTTTGACATTTTAAATTGCCTCAATGTGACTTTTCATGGGTCTAGAAGAAATAATTCATTGTAATTCATAGAGATAGAGTTAACAAAACATAAATTTCAGTGTTTACAAGAATGTGGTCAGGGTCTAGATGTCTGTTACCAATCTGTTTCGTCCTATGGAACACAATCTCATCAGTTACTGCAGAAAGCCTAATCTTCATCTTGAAGGGTCAAGTTCCGGAGTTTGTGCCCGAAGCAGTCGTTGACATTGGAGCCAACAAAGGGAAATACTCTGCATTCATCCGGAGGATGTACCCGACAACTTCTATCTTATTAATCGAGGCTGATTCGATGCATGAGGATACCTTGAAGAAATTCTGTGATGGAAAAGAGGGAGTAGAGTACCAAATTGCACTCATGTCGTCCGGTATTGAGTCAGTCCCATGGTATGGAGGTGGAGACACCGGCAATAGTATGTTTCGAGAAGAATCTGAAATGTACCAGCAGGATGTTCCTGTTATCAAGAAATCTCAAACACTTGATTATGTAGTCTCTCACTCTCATGTTGCAAGTCTTCGAGTGGGAATAATCAAGATAGATGTGCAGGGGGCAGAATTGCTTGTCCTTCAGGGCGGTGCTGAAACGTTGAAACAAGCTACATTTGTACAAATCGAAGCATCCACTGTGCGATACAATCACGGAGGTTCTTGTACCTGGGAAGTGGATGAATTCCTACGCAGTCAAGGATATGCATTGTATGATATGGGTGATAAGCGTTACTCAATATCGTTCTTCCGTACACCCGGCCTGGGACAGTTCGATTTGATCTATGTGAATACTAACAAATTGCCCGAAAGTGTCAGGAATGCCTCCTATTGCGCTGGAACGCAGTCTTCGTTACCATCTAAGTACACGAATACCGATAAAGGATCCATCGATGTCGATGGGCTATCTGGTTCAAATAATTCCACATGGAAATTTTTAATCATTTTCATTACTGGAATATTTACGGGATATATGGTCTGTCTTTTGCAAAGTCGTAACATTCTTTCACTACAGAAACAAAGAGCGGAGTAGAATTCAGGATTGGGTACAACAGTTTATCGAAGCCTCTAGTGAGCGGCGTTACGCAAAGTTATGGAACAACATAAATGGATCCATCGAGCTCTAAATCTACCTATGTAAAATGCAAAGACAATGTCCATGTTTCGAGATCTATAATTTATCACTCATTGCGATGTTTACAAATTGCTTATCATCCCATGCTGCGAAATATCTAATGGCCTACCATATATCCGCACGCGACTTAGGCCTCCATCTGGATAAATGGAGATTCGAACATGAGTCACGGCACGTGTGGCGTTTTCCAACTGACCAAGCTCTGAATCAAATATATGCTCAGCATCTGGCGACATGCGTGTACGTTTCACAAGAACAAACCAATCGGCTTTGGGAAGGCGATGGTCTGGCGTGCCATTTTCCGCGAAGCAACCTTCTACCATCACACTTTCGGGATAATTTCCACGAAAATGTTTTGTATCCAACAATACACGGTTTACTCCATTTGCAGCAATGCTTCCAAGCTTAATAATTGCCCAATCCATTAGGGAACTTGCAATGAGTCCAGTTTGAGGGTCTTTGTCAAGAACAGCTGGACGGTCTGGGTGACGAGCAGTCTCCCATCCATCTCCCATATCTTTTCCAAGAGACTCTTGAATAAGAAGTGTGGGCTCTCCATAATGCTTGTTTGAACATAGAAGTCCTCTTCCACCATGCTTGGAGGCTGAAAGTTCTACATATGGATATTCTAATTGCGAGGGTGGTGCGTCAGTTGTAGAATGTGGGACAACTGAACAAATTTTACCTGTCGAAATTGGCATGTAAAGTGGTTGAATTTCTCGCCTTATTTCTTCGACAGGGTTTGCCCAAAGGCGAAGTCGTGCCACTCCTCCATCAGGATAGTAGTTCACCCGAATGTGTGTTCCAATTAATGAGGAAGCAGGTGGTAGGGTAAAGTAGTGCATCCGAGAGGATTCGTATCCTGGTCGAAGGGGTGATCTAGGGAGAAGCTCTTTCCACTCATAAGCGAGGCAGGTCTTCAAGGCTGCTTGTACTTCCTGCGGAGTATGACCTACGCCTTGTCGACTCCCATGAAGCAAGCGTTCCAAAGTGTTTGGTAAACCACTTGCCAAGGCTGTGGCTTTCGATGGGGACAAGTCGGCAATTTCGATACTTATATGGGGTACATTATTCCCCGTAAAGTGCGCAGTATCAATTTCAATACCTACGACAGAAGCTCTTCTTGAAAGTGAGACAATACACCAATCATGACCAGCTTCTCGTCGTCGTCGAGTTTCCCAACCATCCATGACTTTTCCCTGTTCGCAAAAGAGTGATGGATCAAAGATGGGTGGTCCATCTTGTAGCAAGTTATCCGCCGCTGCAAACCACTCATCGGTAGCAAAGAAAACCCTAGACCCCGTTGATGCCGACATGACATTGATCAAGCCTTGATTCGCAAACGGAGAGGGCGGCGCAACGTTTTTGGCTGGAAAATTTTCAACCTCCTCGTGAACATCTTTAATTACAGACGTAGGGATTTGTGAAATTCTAGAGACCAACTCCTCAATATCATTGCTTTTAATCACCATGGTTTGTTTGTGTTTTTTGGAACTATTTACCCACGATTTTTTTTCTGTTTTTACTTTGGTTTTAGGAAGAGCTGACGTAGGTTTCCGATCATGGATGAAAAAGAATTCTTGATCGAACTTCGATTGGTTCTTTCATTGTACATGATCCAAGAATTTTCATTCACCTAAAAAAAACGTTAAAATTTTTCGAGGAACAAGCCATTATACAAATAGATGATATCATGATCTTGCCATAAACCTTAACAAAGGGGAATGAATGAGCGCTTGTATTTCTGCGTATGATTTATTTCACACATGCATTTCATGGAATACTTGGTTTCCCATAAATGTTAGCCTCCTTCAATTGGAAAGAGCTTCATTACAATAATAAAAATTACAAATGACCTTGTTCAGTGGACGTTTAGCTATACTGAATTCACTTCCCGATTGACAACACGTCCTAACGCTGTGCACCAATGCCCCTTTCCAGAGAATCATTCTTCCTACAAGTCATTCACCAAGTCGGATACTTCTCCTACCACATACAAAGCTGGTGACAGGGAAGGGAAGGAAATCAGATATTGTGAATGTACAGAAAAATAAAATAAAATAGATGCTTAGATTGCTACAAGCAAGTCACAAAGAGTTGGATAGCAGCCCGGTTTCCTATAACAGATCCAAGCCAGCGTATACGACCAATATTCTAAGCAAGAGTTTTTTTTCACATACTTATTCTTTGCCCTGCAATCTAGTTGATTGCAATTTGTCAATAGGGAATCAAAACATATCATTCATCATTTAGTTGTATCTTAATGCATGACTAGGGCTATTTGAAACTTATTATTTTAATCAGTATTATTTCCTTTGTCTCCAGTATCTTCTATGGTTGCTATCATCAAGCCTGAAATAATTACTTCAAATATGCATTGTTGTAAATTACTGCCCTATGTTGTATCCTCCATTTAGTAGCTTTGAAGATTTATACTAATTGGAAATATATACTTTCAGGGGAAGGCATGCGAAGAATGTAAGCTCCAGAGGAATTTCCTACATGTGTCATTGTCACTTGAAGTTTATCTTGCATTTTTTTGTATGAAATTAGAAATTGCAAATTACATTCAATAAGTGGTTGCAGATAGGTTCAACAAAATTGCTTTACATCCTTTAAATTCTAAGTTAAGATACTTAAAGTGATTTCCTAAATACTTAAAGCAAACTAAATAACCTTACACTATTGACAACCTGTTGATCAGCGAACCAATTAATCAGTGCTTATTATCATCGACACCTTCGTATGACAAAGCCACTATTTTCTCCTCGTCGTGTGGGAGTGTGACACTTTCGCATCTCAGAATCTTTACCAAACTTGCGTTCGATTATTGTGTGTATTCCATCCCACAGTGTCTTTCTCAATTTGTTAATTGTCGATCGTATCTTTGTTTTCTCTTTGCCATTGTAAGCCAAAAAGTTCAGTAGAACTAAATCAATGGCTTGCAATAAATCCATTCCTCGCCACATATTCCAATGAGATAAACCCTCCGCTGGAAGCTTTCCATTCCCCACCGAGTGCTGTACTGTACTTCCAATCAGTGCATAAACTATGTCCTGAAGACATATAGGATGCTTTATCATTGATGAAAATGGTGGATGCCCCGACAATCTAGACTGCAAATCGTCGACTGGATAGAAAAAGTCTATTGCATCGCTGTGCTGAATCGTGGCTAATACTAAACGCAATGCGCCAGCGAACTGGGGCCCCATATCCCAAAAACTTTCTGCCACAGCTATATTTGCTGGACGAAGTGATGCAAGTTGATAATGATCCGCTGCTTTAGCAATGTTCTCCATCTCTGTCATCATTTCTCCAAAATCTTTCTTAACCTGATTGAGATTGTCAGCAACAAGTGTATCAAGAAGCGGGGAAACGGAATCGCCTACGAGATTTCTAATTGACTTCCATGATATGCTACTAGAATCAGTTGGGAAGTCCACAAAATCATGTGGTGATATGTCGATTTCATCCTCCGATTCTACATCACAGCCGTCAATGGGTCGGTCACACATACAACACCGTTGCCTATTCGATGCATTTAGCATATTACAGTTAAGACATTTCCATTCCTTTTGACAAAGACTTTTCTCATAAGTGGCATTCCCAATATCTCTCGAGGGAGTGTGGTCTTCAATTTCAATGACATTTACCTCTTTCTCTGATACGTCATCATCGACGGCAGCGGGCTTGAGATCCTCTGAAATGTCATCATTCTCCAGTCGTTGTCTTTTATTATTATGATTTTCCATATCGGCATCGTGTTGTCGCTTTGAAGGTTTCATATTCTGAATTACTTCAATCTCATCGTCGTCGTCAATAACAATTACATCGTCATCATCTGGGTCGAAATTCGACATGGCTTTAAGTGCACTTTCAAGTCGATGAAAAAATGGTAAGTAAGGATGCGCTGTAGAAATTTCCTGATACGACGATGGTACATCATTCTTTAGTCTTTCTAGAGCTTGCTTCGCTAAGGGTCTTAGCCTCTCGCAAAGCTTCCGAGTAGAATCCTGAGATCTATCGAGTTCCTGCACTGAGCGGAGAATACATTCCAAGTCATTGCATATCTGCAATGCTCCGCCATGTTTAGAGAGCCATTTCCGCAACCCCCAAGACTCTCCATCCTTCATGCCACCAAGAAACGTATTTTTCATCATTTCACATCCCTGAAAATCTACTCGTCGAGAGTCCTGGCATAGCTTATCAATTTCTTCTACGGCAACATTTAAAACAGATCCTTCCATGATCGTACAATTCCGTTGAAAGAACCGTTCAGGAAGTGGATCTAAATATCGCTTATAAAACTCTTTCGGGGTCATTGCATCGCGATAAACATTTCGGATCAATCTTTTTTGCGTCGCTGTTGCCAGACCTGCCCGGAGATCTTGCTGACAAGTAACTAGAAATTCAACACAGGGTAAGAAACGCGTTACTACCTCATCTGTTTTGCTTCTAACTCGGCTCAGAATTTCGGCTCCTGAAAGAGGTTCGAGCGATACATCAGTGCAATTCACTTTCATTTTTTCTAACCATAGATCAGGATTTTCTTTCCGTGCCTTGTCAGCTTGTTTAGGAGTGGATATATTTTGATCGGGAAAAAGACCAGAGAGAGGAAGGATGTTAACCCCTGACAACACGTGGTCATTCTCAGGTAATGGCTGCAGTGAATCTAAAGTCGAGATATAAGGCGATGATGCTGGAGAAGAGGCTGTATATCGTTGGATTGACGAATTGTACTGTGGTTGTTGATACTGATGTTGTTGTTGTTGTTGTTGAATTATGCGAGGGTCATGCATAAAATGGGATAACGTTGATTCGACAGGTGGCAAATAGGCGTTATGAGTTGTCCCAGTAGAATTGTACGTAGAGTTGTAAGGAAAAAGTCCATTCGAACGAGAAATTGAGCTAACCAAAGGATCAAAAAGAGACATATTTTGCAAGTAGTGATTCGTTTGTCGATCATGGGTATCGGAGGTGGATACACCATAGTTGAAGCTATCGATGAAGTCAAAAGTTGCATTATTGTAGCCACCATTCATGTTAGCTTGTCAAGGAATAATTTCCGGTGCTGCGTTCCTACTTCGGGCTATTTTTTTGGCGACATGCGAGGGATAGGGATTTTCTCTTCGAAGATCTGAAAGGACTGTCCTGTCTGTCTATCCTATTTGACTCATACGTCCCTGTTTGAACACACAATCAGGCGTACTTGCCCAATAAAAATCAACTAAAAAGGAAAATTGATCTTCAGTTGAAAATCATAGTCATGACTCATCTTTGGTCTTCCATGGAAGTAGGACACATTTTTCTACGATGTAAGCCCAAAACATATTGGTGTTGAGAGAGCAAGATAGCCATTGAGTATTAAGCACCTTCATGAAGGTAGAGACCATTAGAGAACCGTGAAAGACTCACTCAGGTTAGAACATAAAGCTCTAAACACAAAAGCTCAAAATTTTGTAGGATTCATTTTCAGTCCACTTTCCATCTGGGACGGCTAAGCTTCATGATATCTTGTCACTTTTCGGTCACCTATATTGAAATACATGCTTTGTTTTTCCAATGTATATTATACACATAAGTTGGCACCACTTTCCTTACTGAGATTGCTAACTCGTAGAATTACCTGGTATCCCATCCATTAAGGTTTTTGAGTAAAGAATACTCTAAGGTCAAGCATGGAATTTGGGTTGATGAATGCCATGCCAATCGTGAGCAGTCACTTTGAGTGTAGTGCATATAATTAGTATTAATTACTAGTAGATTTTTTATAAAACAGGTAAAACGTCAATGAAATAATTTTTAGCCACTGTTAAATTTAAGTTTTCAAATGCGTCTATCTATTTTGAAATTGTCCAAAGAATTTATGTGTTAGAGTGGCCTTACATTTTCCATGGCACTTTCATTTTCAATTGATTCACTTTTCTCCTATATTCCCTGTGTCTAATGGCTATGTCATCGTATGAATCGGAATGAGCATACTTACGGATTTTACGAGAATATCTTGTCTATACTTTTAGAGCGGATTTAAACTATCTATCAGGGTTGCGTTTTTTTTCTCGGCAACAACTCTGTGTACCGAAAACAGAGGTACATATCGTTGAGTACGAGCTACGTCCCAAATCGCAACAACTTCAAGATCGAACAGCTATGAATTCTTAAAAGGTACAAAAATTGAGGTAGAAAAGTGAACAGGGAATATTGCCTGAAACTTTCTATGAGACATACGGAGTGGGAGTTACTTTGATTGACTTGTCCGGCAGAGATGCCTCATAATCTTTCAGAAGTTTTAATCGCATATGATAGGAAGGATCAGAATTGCAATGTTATCGGTGACAACGCTGCTTTAAAAGGGTAGGAGACATCTGGAATGACTACTTGGATAGCTTCAACATAGGATGAAACAGGACAACTTAGAGCCATTTCTGATTTTCAGATAATGGTGGTTCTATTTTCTTTGCAAAAGCAATTGCTTTCTATGATTTATAATACTTATTTTCTATATACAAAATGATGCTCAGTCTCATTATGCTCTTAATGCATATTACTACCCTCTTCATCCCAGAGTTAACAGTTTGTTGAGAAATAAGAACACAAACTTGGAAATAGAGTGGAACAATCCAAATGATTAGTCACATTATTTTTTTCACATGTGACCATTGATTTGAAAATCATTATAGATGATTTCGCTTACAAGCAAGCACAATATGCAATTCAGCATCAGTGAATGAAGCGTTATGCATTACCATATCAAACGTGTAATGAATAAAACAGCCAGCGAAATTTTACTGTCTTCTAAAGCATTATTAAATATCTACCATATTTTATTATTCTCGATATCAACTAACAGCACTGTATGTCCAAATGCTTCTCCATGTATTTGTTTTTATATACATATACTGATTTATGTGCTCATAACTTGAATTAGTCCTTTTGATTACATATTTTATTTTAATGCGTAAAATGGCATCGGGAGGCTTACCCTGACGTTTCCCCACCTTGACCGATCTCTTGAATCACTGGTAATTACAAATTATGACTGGAAGGAAACACGATCAACAAAATTGAGATGTCGAACTATCATTTTGCGAGGTCCACAAAGATTCCTGACCTCTTAATCCTGTCAAAATCTAGATTTTGTGTGAATTTTGATCACTAAAGGGAGTGTCGACTTATCAAGTCAATCCAATTGATATGTTCTCATTTCCATCGACCTATGACTGAATTCCCTACTAAAATGCGTTATTACATGACTGAATCGCAGCATTCCGAATCGAGTTATTGTACCTCTCCATTACATTATGACAGCGGGTACGAGACCTTAGAGCCATCCAATTCACCGCCACCTACAATTAATTGTTTCGATAAATTCCTTGAAAGCTTACCAAATCAAATTACGGAGGATGATCAAGATGTTGTCGACACAGGAGACGGTGCACAACTATCTCTTGGATTATCTTCAGACACACATTCACAGCACCACTCGGCTAGGAACGACGTACATCCGAGTCATGAATTGGATTCATTAATTGTTGACACGGATATTACAAGGGATGATGTATTATGTGGACGTGGCGCCGGTATCAACACACACCCCGGAAACATACAGTTTCGATCCCTCATTAGAGAATACCGCTCAGTGTATTTTTCAGGAAAGCCATTCGAAAAGGCAAACTTAGTGAAAGAAATTGTAATGAAAATACGGGATGAAGGAGGAAGGTTTTTAAGGCGACAAGAAACTCCACACGCCGGTGGAAACATATTTTGGTATGACATAGGGTACAGAGCTGCTAGAGAAAAGGTATGCCAAGCACTACGAGATCGTAATGGCATCGAGGTAGAATTATCAAAATCAGGATTTTCGGAATGCAATTCACAAGTACCGATGCTAACGATGAATCCGCTTAACAACAGAACGGATATGGAACTATTAGTCCAAGATGAGGATGTCCTACTAGGTCGTGAAAAGGTAACCAAAGGGCATTCTGGAAACCAACATTTTCGATCGGTTGTACTTCATTATCAAGAGAAATACTTGTCAGCAACAAAACTCGAAAAGACGGTGTTGGCTGAGGAAATAGTAAATGATGTATATAATAAGGGCGGTCGTTTTTTGACGGAAAAGAGAGGAAGATGGGTTGAAATATCAAAACGAAAGGCACGATCAAAGACAAGTCAAGCTCTAAGGGAAAAGGTAGAATGAAGGGGATATCGTTTGGTAGGGAGAAGGGAGGGAAGAAATGAACAGCAATAACTGTGAAAAATATGTGGTCCAAAAGTGGAAGAACAGTTTTGGGAGTTTCATCAAATATTTTCCCTTGAAGATTTATGGCAATTTCTGGGCAATCTCCATTATTATTCCAGGGTGAATTATATTTTGCGTCAAAGAAACAAAGTAACAACAGCGAAGAAGAATGAATTGAATAATTTCTCTCCTCTACATAATTTGCGAGGTTTGACGTCCCAGTCTCTTCCTTTCAAGATAAACGAAGTAATCCCTTTGGACTTCACATGCACAATTTGTTACATTTACGTATGCTTGGTAGTTCAATCAGGTCAGTAAACTATCAAGCATGGTCTAGATAGAATGTATTTTTTGCACTAAAAATAGAGATACTGTATAATATCCGATGCTGATCAATAACAATTAGAGATTTCTCATGACATAGTCCTACCTAAGTTACATTATCAAGTTTTGTCGTCACTGTAACAAAATGCAAAATCAAAGTATGTATCTGATGAAATGAACACAATAGTTTTTCAATAAAATTGGATTGCAAAGATTCGGATTTGACCTTTATTTCTTACCAATGAAGATCTAGCTATGTGCGTTAAATGATTTAAGATATGAGTCAATGCCATTTGGAATATACCTTACTTTTCCTTCTTTCACCATGAGGGCATAGCATTTGCATTCAAGGCTCCGAATAAGATTGAAATCGTGACTGACCAAAATGACTGTTCCATTCCAATGTGTCAACCCATAAATTAGGGCTTCAACACTTTCTACGTCTAGGTGCGACGTTGGTTCATCTAGAAGTAATACATTCGGATCTGAAAGCATCTGATTTGCCAAACAAAGTCGCGTCCTTTCGCCACCACTTAAGAATTTAATATTCGTCACTGCCTGACTTGGATTCAAGCCAAAATTCGATAATTCTCCTCGAATATCTTGTTCTGATTTCTTTGGGTAGAGTTTTGACAGGAGGGAAAGGGGGGTATATGCATTATTTCCATGAAGATGACTCTCGATAAGTTGATCAGCGACATGTTGGTCAAAATATGCAACAGAAATACCTTGTGTGTGATGTATTTGTCCCTCTGTGGGCTCTACCGCTTTGGCAAGGAGTCGCATAAGCGTAGTTTTGCCGCTGCCATTAGCCCCGACCAAACATGATATAGTGCCTTCATCGATGCATAAGTCGACACAATCAAACAAAAACCCCGGTTTTTTCTCATACATTGGTACATTACTCCGATCTGAATCTAAATCCGCTTTATGGTCGTTTTGATAGCTAAAGCCAACGTCCATTGCCATAATTAAGGACTCTCCAAAATAGAAGGAGGTATCACGAAAGACAAATTGAACTGCCTTATCAGGGACAGGAGCCACTGAGGTCTCAGCCAACTTCAATAACTTTTCGTGACTTAGCTTGTTCCTAGTTGATGCAGCGACTCCATTAATGGATCCTTCACGAATTCCAGTTCCAGCATTTTGCATTGTCCAACGGTGACCATGTACATCTTTTTCCAATCCGGATTTTTCCAGCTTTTTCTTAACACTATCAATCTGCTTACCACGTTTCTTGGCTCCCCCACGTTTGGGAATGGGCTGCTTCTTTAAATTTTCAATTGTTTCCATCATATGTTCTCGTTTCTTCTCTAGCGCTGCGTTTTGACGTAGTTTATGTAATGTCGTCTGATTTTTGTATCGAATAAAATCACGATAGTTTCCGGGATAATACGCCAGTTTATGGTTATGCATATGAATTGTATCAGTTGCAACATCGTTTATTAAGTCCACATCGTGAGATACTAACAACACGATGGTCTTCCTTGCCTTACAGGATTCGACAAGCCTTCTTAGTTGAATCAGGCCGTCTACGTCGAGGTAATTTGTCGGCTCATCCAGAAGTAAAAGATCACTTCGGCAGAACAAGCATGAAGCTAGAGTTATTTTCTTCAGTTGCCCACCTGAAAGCGCTCCTGAGGGAGTATTCCATATATTTTCATCGATTCCAAAAAACTTGAGAGCATCTTCTGCTTGTTGTTTTACCACCAAAACATCATATCCTCCTTGCAACTCTTCTTCCAAAACAGCAATTTCTTCACAAAGCCTTTCCATTGAAGCGTTATCTTCATTTTCCACTGAGTCCAGCTGATTTTCGAGGTATTGGATATGTGCTTGAAGTGCCGTTTCCGATCGCTTAAAATACTTATCGTGATGACTCAAAATAATCTCCAAAGGCGTCAGTGAAACTTGCGGAAGTACCTCTTGAGGAACATACATGGTTGTAAGATGCGAGGGGAATCCTGGTATTTTCCCAGCATCCATTCGACGAAGCAGTGTTGACTTTCCAGCTCCATTCCTAGCAACTAAAGAATAAACTCTTCCAGGAAGTAGTCTTAAACTGGCGCCTTCCAATAAAAGCTTACTTGGTGCGGATAACTCTCCAACATATTTTAAGGTAACATCATCGACGATGACAGTCAAAGGTTGGAGGGTCCTTCGAGCCAAGCCTCGTCCTCCCTTACCACGTCCACCCCATACTGCAGCAGTATTCGACTTTTCTGCGCTCTCCAAGACCTCCTCCCAAGCAGAAGCGTAAGCATCTGTGTCATCTAACGACTGAAGTTGGGATAGAACAGTACTTTCTAGATTCCAATTTTCCATGTTTCTATTAATGGAATTAAAAAGCTTAAACCAAAAAAGCGAACTCGGAGGCTGAACCACAATCAGATATTGACAACATCCGTTTCAATGTTTTCCAAGGAAATCTTGTCTACCATCCAGTACAAAGTTTTCACCACGATTCAATAGACTCGTTTTTCATTTACCAAT
>CAAAJI010000079.1:0-24472 GCA_900642245.1 Fragilaria radians | reverse complement strand
AAAAAAATTTCTTGTTACTTTAACAGAACTTGCAAATATACCAATAATTTGTCACAACGAGCATTTCCATTCTAGGGTTAACGTGTATCAAATTGTTGTTGATAGGAACATATTTTTTTTGTTTTTTGTGTGCACTTAGAACAGCGGCTAAAATCTAGACTTGATAAAAGAACTGGCATATTTCATAACTTATTGAACCGATGTGTTGTCAAATTTACGAATTGAAATATGCAGTTTTATCTTTGACAAATTGGTATTATCCATGGCATTTAGCATCCCATCTCCAAAGATATCCACCTAACCTCATCAATGCGCATGTATGTCTCTTCAAATCCTTTTGAGATGCAAACGATGCATCAACATACCATTCGACTATTCTTGAATTGTCGCTTGTTAGAGTTGCAACCTCATTCTGAGTTGCTGCCAAGTAATGTATAATCGTTTCTAACTCTTTCCAATTGTATCCATTCGGTTCAAGAACTCTTGGTGTAATAAGTGCTATTCTCGGTTGAATGTCCTGCCTACCATGTTTGTGTAGACATTTTACTTTCATGACAATGGTGTGAAAGATTGAAGCTTTTTCCTTACTCAGTTTCTTTGAGCTATTGTCAACTTCAATCAAACTTTCTGTCCAGGAACATTTCGAAACTCTTCTTAACTTCACAGGAAGCTATTCCACCGGTTGAGAAACATGGTTTTTCATGTCTAAAAAATTACCTGGGAATAAAAAATCTAGAACCATGGAACGATAGTCATGTTTCAATCCTCTTCTTCCTTTCACTTCACCAATGCCATCAGATCCATACATTGCTTTCTGCCAATGAAAACTAATTTCCTTTCTTGTTCAAATGACTTGATTAACTGTCACCAACATGCCACATAGCTGTGTGCTATTTTATTCAACTATTCCATTGGTAACAAAAGGAACATACAGATATCTATATATAATCCTATTTGTTCAAAATCTGTTTGAAGACTGCAACATCCGTAGAGCGCCTTCAGCATAACCACGTATACTGCCTTGGAAGATTCTTTGTGAAACAATGAAAGGGACATGCTTTTCTTGGTCTACTTCAGCTAGCATGTCACCTTAACTTCCATGAATCAATGTCCCTTCGTTCTCTTCTCTGTATCAGTTTGGACAAACGCATTTGGAGTATCTACATTTGGATGACTTCAATCCAGACTTTGGTATATTTTCTGCCAAGTTAATATCATCCGTTGTAACCGGATTGTTGGCAATAGCATTCATGCATAGAAAAGCCTATCATTAATTGATGGAGTTCCATAGTGTATGATATAGGTCATAAACTCTCTTTGCTTTTTCAAATTGTGATGTTGAAAAATGCTTTCTGTTTGCCTACAGCGGATAGCATCTGGATTTGCAATTCATTGCTTTTCTCCAAATTTGGAACATAAATGTAGAGGTCATTTGTAGTTGGTTTAAATCGGATTTGCTTGTGTGGTAGTGTGTACACTAAATGCATTGTCTTTGGCTGAATCTCTTGTAGACGATGTTCTTTAGGGTATCAGATTCGGTGATCGGAGTAACCAACCACGAATGAACACAGTTTAAATTTGTCACAAACGCATAGAGCCACGATGATGCATCATAGCTCTAGACTAGCTCATATATCATACTTCTAATAATCTGGTAGTGGTATTTAGTCTGTAACAGCTTTATGTCTATTTCTTAGTCTGATATAGATATCATTGCCTGCAAAATTTTTCTTCGCAAGGAATTCGGAATGAAATGTAATCTCGTATCGTCCATAACATGTCTAATTAGCAAGGATATTAACAGACTTAACTGGAAAGATTCGTAGTTTGCCACCATGAACAATATTCAGATTGATTGCCACGCCATGTACATATTCCCCATGGTATTAAGTAGCGTGTGGTCTGACTACAATATGCCCATAAATTTCTGATCATCAATCATGATGAATGTCATCACATTTAACTAAGGAATGAGCCTTGGACCACTCATACAGCGCAATATCTTTAACGTTGCGATGATATAGGATATCTATACAGTGTCTGATTACGAAAACTTGCATGCTTTTTAGCTTGATTCACAGCCTTTTTGGTATAATTGAGACCTAGTATCTTCGAAAGCCGAGTGAGAGATTCATCAAAGCATGCCATATCCAGAATGAATGTAAATCGTAACAGGTACGTCTTTGCGGCATTAAGATACGAATCCGAAGTCCATTCTCCCTGACAACATCCCTCCCAACTCATGATGGTACGGAGCGCAAAGTTATTAGTGAGTCGATTGTTGGCATACTCCCACCATTCTTCCTCCGTATCATGGATAACTTGATGTCCGTGACCGATGTCGCTCAGTAATCGTTCCATCGGATGGCGCATAACAATGATTGATACTAATTCAGGATGTTCCCAATTGGTATCATTCAAGGATCGTATCAGTTTAGTGAGACCATACTCCCATGATATGTAATGAAATACTGGTCGGATGGTACGAACCCAATGATCTGTTTGTTGGTATCTCCATGGGGTATTCCGTGGTCCTAAACCAGAATGCAATTCTTCAGGAACATTTTCCCCTACCATACAGGCGAATTCAGGACAAGGACCATTCGACTTGGCCCAAAAACAGAGTGTTGTTCCTGCATGATGAGTGATATGAAAATCGAGCATAAGGCCGCTGCCATTTCGATAGCTTTGAATCTGTCGGATTTTAATGGAGGATATGTCGTTGGGTAGCCAATTTAGGTATTCTGGATGGACCGTTGTCAGATTTAGAATCGGAACTGTCGGAATTGGTACAGCCTTTGCTCGCTCCTCCAGTCCCTCGCGGTAGAAAATTAAGATTGGTAGTAACAGAAGGAGCATAACACTGAGGCATCCAATATTTCGCTGTGGCCATTTCCTGAAAGGGAATGATATGTCATTGGCATTGGTCAGATTCGAAGACGAAGAAGAAGAAACCAACAAGTTAGAGTTGGGGGAAAGGAAAGGCTCAACTTCGTTATCGCCATGATTCGAAGATTTGACTTGATTCGACTCAATTTCCATCGATAGCATGCTTTATCTTAGTTCGAATTGCATTGGACGAAGGAAAAAGACAACCGATTTTTGTTGTGCAAAAATTTCGCTTAACCCACAACATCTATAGAAAAAACATACCTAATAAAGCAGTTTAAGCAATGTTCATCTATGAACAGTGTATTTGAACTTCTGATTGGTGCAAGTAAACATTGAAAGTGACAATGTGTATCTTACAAATATACTTTTTTGGCAGGAAGCACATAACAGTAAGTTTTATTCCATTATAAATTTGGGATGATAAAAAATAAATATTGAGGAGGGGACTCCTAGCACAGTTACAAATCATATAAATCACCAATCAAATAGCTCAACCGATTTTTCATTTTTTGCTGTGGAATAATTTCCCTTAACCCACAACATCTATAGAAAAAACATACCTAATAAAACAGTTTAAGCAATGTTCATCTATGAACAGTGTATTTGAACTTCTGATTGGTGCAAGTAAACATTGAAAGTGACAATGTTTATCTTACAAATATACCTTTTTTGGAAGGAAGCACATAATAGTAATTTTTATTCCCATTATAAATTTGGGATGATAATAAATAAATATTGAGGAGGGGACTCCTAGCACAGTTACAAATCATATAAATCACCAATCAAATAGCTCGCGGTAAACAGCTTGTGAATGTGAATTGGGTGTTTCAATTTAAAGAATGGGATTGTTTTCAAATGCATGTATGCTTTGTTGATATCAATGAGATTCAACATTTAGCGGTATATTTTTCAATTGAATCAACTAATTATGGGAAAACCCATAACCTTATTGAATGAGCTATATCTTTCGATTTGGCCACTTTTTTTTCTTCTTTCTTCCTTTTGATATATTGACAAACGTCCATGACATTTATCGTCCCATCTACATTTATGTCATCTGCATTCATTGGTGCATGTGGACATATAGCTCCTGCAGCAGCGATTGGAGTATTCTTGGCTCCTTTGCCCACTCTCAGGGAAATTCGTAAAGAACAAACCGTGGGAGATTATCCACTACTACCATATTCCTCCATGGTCTCAAGTGCCTTTGTATCGATAGTTTACGGAATTCTTCAATCCCGACCAAAGATTTGGCTCCCCAACAGTGTTGGATTAGTCCTAGGATTTCTATATTTTTGGAATTTTGTGCAATATGGACCAATCAAGTCTCCCACACTTCCAGGATCCGTTAGGCAACATATCTTGGCTACAGTAGGTCTGATGATAATTTGCTTATGTGCGATGATTACAAATGGTGCAGCGGCTGTTGGAATTATGGGCATTTTACTTTCTGTCTTCATGTTTGGATCTCCCCTGTCGGCGTTGCGATCGGTACTGAAAACGAAATCGGCAAAGGCAATTCCACTTCCATTTACCCTAGCATCGGTGGTCAATTGCTTTCTTTGGTCCGTCACAGGCTTGTTTGATATGAAGGATTATGCAATTTATGTTCCAAATTTATTGGGATTATCGTTCGGTTTGGCTCAAGTGGGATTAAAAATCTTGTATGGCGATGGTCCAAAAGTAGACCTAGCATTAATGTAACCTAATATAAAGTTTTGATGATTTTGTGCACACTACATGTGATTGCCGTGCAAGGATATGACAGAGTATAAGAATTCATTGGTTCTATATCATTCTCGAATGGTAGCTCGCACGACTTCCAGTTCACTCAAGTACAATACCTGACAAACTCGTTACGTGCTTAACGTTGTAATCCTGAAAACATCAAGCCAAAGAGAAACCCAAAGATGAGTAGAGAAATGATGATAGCAATGAAAATACCAGTCAACCATTGCCGCTCCGAACTCTTGCAAGTTAGGAATGTCTCTGCTGGAGGGTTGTAAGAGGCAGCCATTTGAGTGACATTCCCTAATTCAATTTCCTCCCATGGTTCAGAAGGCTCTTCTTTTTACATCACGAATAATAAATTTGAGGGTCCGGAATCAACAGGAAGCTTGCTTATGCTCGGTGAGACGACAGCAGTGACGACAGGATGTGGATGCAATTTTTATTCGGTAGTCGTGGATGATGATTTTCATGTTTCACTTCGTTCTCATTTGTAAGGAAGTGTGGTTTGATACTGTACTGGTCTGACAGTATGGGAGAATGTGAGAATGTTCAAACCGCGATTCCTATACAATTTTCACCCGTGTGTATAAGATAAAGATTGGTAGATGTGATAAACCAGAGAATGTATGGTATTTATACTCCTTGAGTCCTTCCTCATTCGTGTTTTCGTTCATGCAGGATTCAACGTTTCGTTCAAGCCGTGCGTGAGTTGAACGAGTTGAACATTTCGCTTCCTGTATCCTCATGTAGGCTCTCGTACATTTTGTCACTCGCTTTAGATGTACTACCGTCCATAGTCCACCAGTAACATTCGAGACCACAATTGTTCTTCCAATGAGGTATCTTGTCTACAAGACAACAGTCAGCAACCTATCCTAAACGTTGGGAAAACTGATGAAGCAGTATAAATAAAATTATAATTATGAGCTAATGCAAGGATTGCTCAATTTTTGGCCTCACAATATTTTATCAGAAAATATGATTGGATATTGACCATTTGATGATCGACCTGTATCTTATAATTACTAGTCGTACTAGTCAGTATCTCCAACACACTCCTGTGATCCTCTTGCTTGAGGCATAGAGGAGCATCCTTGTCTCTTCAATTGTTTAAAATAATATGACGAAACTGATTGAAACGTTTACCTTGTAGTGATTTGTAAAAAAATCAGCTACCATATCTTCAGTCGGACAGTGTTCAATAGATATTTCTCCACTGTCAATGCGATTTATCACAAAGAAATAGCGCACATAAATATGTTTTAATCGTTTGCTACGTGATTGTCTTCCATTCTCCTCTAGTAGCATGGCACTCCTGTTATCCTGACAAAGTTTATTTTCAATTATGGTTATGCCCTGATGTTGCAGAAAATATCGGGTCCACAAGACTTGGGGTAGTACGTCATGTACACCCACTAATTCCCCTTCAGTAGAACTCCTTGTTGTTATTTTTTGCCTAGTTGATGTGGTAGAAAGAGCTCCCTTTCCAATGATCATGACTCCACCAGTATGACTTCGCATGTCATGGTGAATAGCATATGACGCATCCACCCACCAGTTTATTTTGTTAACGTTTTTTGCCTCCAAAGTTAAAATTAAATCTTTTTTTCCTGTAAATATTTCATCAACCTTGATAGTTTCTTATAATCATCATAATCTGACTTTTTTACACGTGTTGACAAAAATGCAACTGCTGTGTCCATATCAGGCCGTGCCCTCTTACAAAGAAATAGTAGCTTTGCAACATAATCATGGAACTTCACTGCATTTTCTTCAGGCAAATGCTCAGGATTCAAATCATTCACCTCAAAAAGGTGATTAGCCGCTGGGGTAGATGCAGTACCTGTCCTGTCATCAGGTAGGCTATCCATGATATCATTTATGTAGTCCTTCATTGTTATGGCCACTTTACCAGAACAGCTGAAATCAAGAGTCATACCTAGATAATCATGATACTTGCCTCTGTTGATGGATAGGAGAGCTTCCTTCCCAAACACCATGCTTCAATTCTTTATAATATCCGACACAACGCCCGCATCCTTGTGTGTAATTTTGAGATCGTCGACATGCCATATGATTGTACATGTGGAGTTATTTTTTTTCTTGTTAGCCACGCATTCATCATATGGATTTATTGTGAAACCCATTCCTCTTATGATCTATGTCAATTTAGTCCAGAATAGCAGTGCAACCCTAAGTGTCCCATAAATTGCCTTTCTGAGCGTTACATATAGAACCGGCTTCTTGTGCTCATTCAGTATGAACTTTCTACTTTCTATAGAGCTTAGGGTCTACGTGGCTCATCAGCTCTGCCATTTTTACCGTCAAATCTCATGTGCACTGTTTCATTCATATCAGCTTGTAGGAAAGCTCCAGGTATATCAACTGTTGCCACATCACGGTCTTCTGCTGCGTCAATTAGACCTGTAAGGAATACTGATTCCAGTGTTACAGTAGGTGAGCTTGCCTCTTCCTTTGGAATATCAAGGCGTTGGCGTCTCCCATCAGCACATCCAAGTCCTTTAATTTACCCTGATCGTTTCCTTTTAAGGAACATGAGGTAAGGAAGTGACTTCTTTTGCACAGTAATTGTGATATTGCTTGGATATATTGGCTCAATTACGTGCCTATCATGCAACTGTTTCAACTTAGATATGACCGCTTCAACCACTTTTTCTCCAAATACATGTACTCCCTTTTTCAAAACAATATTGTGACATAACATAGTGATTAGTTGTTGCAAATAAGTGTGAATAATCTCATGGGCGTCTTGGTCTCAAATCATATGAAGAAGTCCTCATTCCATATTTCTCATCCATCTCTGATGTATTGTCATTTGCTGTTTCTTCTTCTGCTGTGAAGACCAGAGATTCATCATCTTCTACTGATAAATTGTTTATAATAAACTTCATTTTTGTCAAATAAATCGTATCCTTGGTTATACTCAAAGTCGTTCACAGCTCTTTCATTTTCATCTATTTCATCTTCAACTGGTTCTGGAATATTATTTTGCACCTGATTATCACGAACTGGTGAATCTGTATGTCAATTGTAGGTCATCCTGATTGATATGGTCAGTGAAGTTTAAATCACTTTCATCAACATCATTATTTTCGCTATTTACAATATCTTCATCTACATTGTAGCAATCTCCACTTGTCAGCTGGTTGATTCTTGCTATTACCTCACTTGGCATAGGCAACTTTGTCCCACTGTATCTTTTTATACTTCTGCCTGGTGATAGACTAAAAAAATAATATCCTCCTTGGACATTCCCTGTTGGACGCAAAGCAATTGCTCCAGTTGTCCTTGAATCCATTGAATTGTCATGTTCATCATGGGTCTGAACATAGTCTCCAAATTCGAGTTGACAATGTTTATGGAAATCAACTTTTAGTCCTGTCATCGATGTGCGGGAACTAATGTTTGAAGACACCCCATCTGTTGGGGGGGGGGGGGACTGTTTAACCAGAATATGCTCCCATATATCAGCTCTGCAATCATTTGGTTGGGTATCCTTTTGAAAGGCATAATTGTGAGTGTGCTTCTCACCCTCTCTTTCAATGTTCTGATTACCCTGTCAACTTCAGAAGCATATTCGTCACGGGCTGTGATGCTTGCTATCACATTTATTTCACCAAGGTCTTTACGGATTGACTCAAACTGGCCATCCATCAGTAAAAATCTGACCTTAAATCCTCGAGAATTGTATAGCTTCAACACAGGCTTTATAGCCTGTAAGATAGTGCTTGATTTTGTACTTGTTATCATTTCACACGTGCAGAACTTTATGTTCCTTGATATGGTAATTAAAAATGACATCCGATTTATAACCATAATATATATTCCAATTGTAACATTTCCATAATTTTCCAATATGTGTGTGGGTATTTTATGGTCATTCAGCTTTACTTGTTCAGGAGCACTTTGCACTGTCTTCTCTTTAATTGATCCTAAGTCTGGTCCAAAAATGTCCTCAGCCCTAATCACATCACTCCTTGACACTGGGCAGTTGGGTAGGAGGTTGTTACCTATTGTTCGAAGGATTTTGGGTATCCATCATAGCCCTGAAGGTAGTCATTCTGCAGTTTATCCAGTAGCCTGGAGAATCTTCCTCTGTCAGCACCAAATATAAAAGCTACACTCAAATATAGCTCCTTAGCTTCAAGCTTATCTTCCTCTGATAAATCATTCATATCCTTGCCTTTTGTAAGCGCAATGTCCTTGATAATTCCAGGTTCTGTGCCAAATGTGCCTCCAATGTGCGCAATGACATCCACTAGATTAATGAAGCGGTCATAGCATGCTTGAACCGACATACTTGGGGCTTGATAGCATTGGTACATTCTTTTCTTTGCCTTGTGTGCCTGTGGCATATACCTCTGGCTTTGGAAGGTATAGGTTATACTTTTGATGAGCTTGAGTAGCT
Organism: Fragilaria radians; assembly: GCA_900642245.1. Lineage (NCBI taxonomy): Eukaryota > Bacillariophyta > Fragilariophyceae > Fragilariales > Fragilariaceae > Fragilaria > Fragilaria radians. The sequence goes on along the minus strand of CAAAJI010000079.1, from coordinate 15,420 downwards.
CAATTGCATCACTTGATGTAGAAATGACTTGAAAATTACTTGCTGACTCTAGCCTTTGCCTCATGAGTTCAGAGCATTGACCACAGATTAGTGAGTAGGCATTCTTTAAATTTTCCACTGTAGTTGTTTCTCTCTTCACGTAATTGTTGATCCGTTTCTCCCATATTCAATGTTTGGTTTTTGTAGCATTAAATTCGGGATCTTTTGGCATCTTTGCAGCAACATATTGCAAGTTTTCAATGGCTAACCTTGTATCCATTCCATACTTGTAATTTCTACCAATATACTCTGCAATTTCCTTGGTTGTCTTGGTGTATTGATCTGCCTGCCTGATGTCAGTGCAGTCATAGAAATTTCCGTTCAGCTCCTCACATCTTCCATTGAATCTTGCTTGTCTAGTGATCTGGTTATTCACTGCGCAACGGGATCTGTTTGGGTTCCGGCGTGATACAGAGTCATCACTGGGTGCAGAATTGGGAGATGATGTGGTTTGATCTGGAGATTCAGTAACCATGATTATAAAGAGATAATAATTTTAATTTTATGTTGAGACCACAACTGTTCTTACAATGAGGTATCTGTGTCTACAAGACAACAGTCAGCAAACCTATCCTAAACGTTGGCAGTATAAATAAAATTATAATTATGAGCTAATGAAAAGATTGCAGAAAATATGATTGGATATTGACCATTCGATGATCGACCTGTATCTTTTAATTATAGTCGTACTTGTCAGTATCTACAGACTCCTTTTCCAACATAGAATGGGTGACGCGTTCGACCCCTTTAATGATAGCAGCCTTTCATGGCCGACCCAAGAGAACTATGATCAGCATGCCATTCATTCCTATTTCTCACCTCAAGTAGAAGACTTTCAGGAATCTATACAGCATCACATACTAGAAGGATCATTCGCTAGATTCCCTCAAGCAACGATTTTGAAAATCAAAAAGACTCTCATCAAAAAAGCCAAAAAACAATCCATGTCGTATTACAAGAACAGCTGACAACCATGTATCACGGAAGTGAAGTATCTTCAGAGTCTAAAGTTGAAGACTCAATCTATGCACGCGCTTCGAATGGAGGTCGCTTCAGACTCGTTCTCTCTGACATGCAGGGCATCTAGAGAGTATCAAGGAAAATACATCATTTCACTCTAGAGATTGGCAACCGAAATATTAATGCATCTAGATATGAATTAGTGCTTTCTGGTAGCTTACCTAACAATTCTGACAAGAAAGAAAGGATAGCGTCCAGCATATGTAACAATGTTGTGAATCCTGTCCTGAATTTTGGTAAACACAAAAATTGTGTCGGGTGATATATCTTGCAAGATTGGAATCAAAGTTTGTTCCAAAACATCCTTACACAAGTTTCTACATTGATTGCATTGCCACCTGGATTCTGTGGCGAGACAATGAATTCAAATTGACCTGGAGGTGTTTGGATTGGATGAAACGTAGGGTAAAGTATCCCGTGGATAGCTTAGTTCTTGGTGAACTTGTCAAAATTCAAACACAATTAAAGGCAATGTGAGAGTCTAAATTGTAAATGCTTCGGTAAGGCACGTATTGCATCTCCAGCATACTCATTGTTCAAAATCTTGACAACTTGCTGTATGTACTTTGTTTTGTTGTTTTGAAAGCCAACCTTGTTGATGAGATTCTTGAGCGTCTCAGCTGATGCGGCCAAGATATTCTCCACAGTAAGATCACAATTCTGTAAGGCACGTATTGCATCTCCAACAATGGCATCTTTTTTTTGGCTGCTAAGCATAAGTGCAATCAATACCTGAAATCAGAATACTTTTTTCCCAGATGTTGTTGGGGTAAAAGCCTTGATACCATGTGTATCCACAGGGGCACTTCAACCAGATCTAAGCACTTCCACTAAGGAATAGATTGCCTCTCCCAATGTTAAAGAAAATATCATTGAAAAGTATGGTTTTTGTACTAAAAGTGCAATGATGGTTAAGTAATTGTCCCTGAAAAGGAAATTAGGAGATAAATGAGAGAGATTTCATTTCTATTTGTTTTAAAGAAGATATCCAGGTTGAAGTTTTTTATGTTAGATGGATTAGCGATATCCAGGGTTTCAGAAAGATGTGTTAGGCGAAAAATGGGCGAAATCCAAGATTAAAAAATAGTTGGAGTAGACAGTAAAAATATTAGTGGAAAACCTTATAATTTGGAAAAACTCTCGTGTTCTATCTTTCAAGTTCTTCTCACCTCTTTCATTTTTCATCGGAATTTCGACTGTTTCTTTTCAGAAACACTCTGTCATCAAAGACAAATACTTCGAAATTTAACACGTTTATAAACGCACAAGGGCCCTAAGAAGTGAAAAATGGATGTAAAGTTGAAATTGTTGATGTTCTCGGAAATGCGAAGGATTGGGAGCGTTGGTCGAAGACTTTTCTCGCCAAATCGAAGCTCAGAGGATACAAAGACATGATTTTAGGAACAGAGGAAACAAAGAAAGACGAGCCAAGTTATCAGGAAAGGAAGACTCTAAACAATTTAGCTCATGCCGAGCTTCTAGTTAGCTGCGAATCCGATTTGTGTTTTGGGATTATTGAAAATAGTAAAAGTGAAAAATTCCCTGATGGAGATGCAGCGCTTGCATGGTTAAATCTGACGGTGAAATTTGAGCCGAAGACAAAGATGAACATCATCAAATTGAAGAAGGAGTTCATGGAATGCAAGCTCAACAGTTTTAACAAGGATCCCGATGAATGGTTGATGAATTTGGAGAATTTAAAATGGAAATTAAAGGGAATGGGTCACGAGGTCAGCGACGAAGACATGATGGTGCATATCCTCCATAATCTCCCGAAGGAATACGAAAATACAATCGAGATCATGGAAATTGAGCTGGAAAACGGCGAATTAGATTTAAATAAGATGAGAGAGCGATTGAGGAACAAATTTACAAGGTTTGACGCTCAAGAAAGGAAAGAAGACCCAGATACAGCTTTGGTCGCGAAGAATGGATTTAAAACGATCTATAAAAAACAATGCTATAATTGCGGTGAGATGGGACATAAAGGTTATGAATGTCCAAAGAGAGAGCAAGAGAAGAGTGATAGCGCCGAAGGAAAAGAAGAAAGAAAATGGGTATATAAGTGTCATTTGTGTGGCGACCCGAACCACAAAAAATACGATTGTCCGTTCCACTATCGGAATCGGAAGAAAGAGAGAGTTAACGTCAGTACAGAAAACGAAATCGTCCTCATGGGAGGTACCAAAGAATTAAAAAATAAAAACCTGTGGATTTGTGATACAGGAGGAAGCTGTCACATGACTGGGAGCTCAGAGGGATTATCAAACATTAAAGTCATTGACCAAAATGTGATTTTAGGAGATGGAAGGAATTTAAAAGCTGAAAGAATCGGAGATTTGCAACTTAAAATAATCAACAACGATTCTTATGTTGTCTTACAGGATGTCAAGGTGGTTCCTGATCTCAAAGTGAACCTATTTAGCATGAGTTGTGCCTTGAAAAGTGGAGCTAGTATCAAGTCGAAAGGCGAAGGAATCGTGGTGTCTAAAGGAAAGATGGAAATCGGATTTGATGAAATTCTAAGGATGGGAAAAGGGCACTTAATGGCGGCAAAGTTGGAAGTTGATAACGATTATGGTCTCGTTGGAGGTGGATATACTTTTGAAAATGTGATGGAGTATCACAAAAAACTTGGGCATCCATCGATCGAAGCGACAAGGAAAACAGCGGCAGCGAATCATATAAAACTCACTGGAAAAGTCGAGAAATGTGAAAATTGCATCCTTGCGAAGTTGAAAAGAACCAATATTAGCAAATTGAACCCACATAAAGCCAAAAAGAAAGGAGAAAGATTGTGTATCGATATTTCCTGGATCAAGAAAAGCAGTATCGGAAACAATAAATATTGGCTGCTTATCGAGGACGAATACACAAGCATGAAATGGAGTTTTTTTATCAACAGGAAGCCCGAAGCAGGAAAAATAATCATCGAATTCATTAAATCAGGAAGAAACAAAGACCCAGACTTTGGCAAATTTTTAAGGCTAGATAACTCTGGAGAAAATCAGGCAATGGTGGCAAATTTGAAGAAGGAAGAATTAGAAATTTTGATCGAATTCACAGCCTCTCACACATCCGAACAAAACGGAAAAGTCGAAAGAAGCTTCGCGACTTTATGGGGAAAAACAAGAGCGATGTTAAATGGAGCAGGATTTCCAGATGAATTGCGAGAAAAAATGTGGGCTGAGTGTGCGACGACGGCTACAAAGTTGAATAATCTGATGATAAAGAAGGAAGGGAAGAGCCTGTATGAATTGTTTTACAAAAAGGAAATGAATTTAGGATCGAAATTAAGAATATTCGGCGAAATTGGAATAAAAAAGGATTACAATGTAAATCTAAGCGACAAACTTAAGAATAAGGGTGGACTGTGCGCTTTTTTGGGATATCCAGAGGATCATCCAAGAGAAACTTTCAAGGTATTTGATCTAAAGACTGAAAAACCAATCGTGACGAGAGATGTAAAGTGGCTGAATAAAACCTATGGCGAATATTATGGGAAGAATGGAACATCTAATCTCGAAAACACTGAATTAGAGAGCTCCAATGAAGAAATTGAGATCGAATTTGTCAAAATCGCGAAAGAAGAAAGTGAGAAAGAAGTCGAAGATAAAAAGATTAATGAAAAAAACGAAGTTGAATTTATCAAAAGTGTTGATGCTCCAAAACCCATCAATTTCGGACTGGAAAGGAAAGCGAAAATTAAAAAGGAAGATGAAACAAACCTTTTGATGAGCGACGAGATAGTAAAAGTAGAGCCAAAGAATTTCAAAGAAGCATGGTATAACGAAAATCCGATGGATCAAGCAAAGTGGAGAGAGGCAATCTCAAAGGAGTTGAATTGCATGAAAGACTTAAAAGTGTGGTCAAAAATCGATGGAAGCCATGATTTGGAAGGGAGAAAACCTATTGGAAATAAATGCGTGTTTAAAATTAAAAGAGATGGGCAATTCAGAGCAAGATTAGTAGCTCTCGGATATAACCAGATTCCAGGAGTTGATTTTCTCGAAAATTACTCCCCAGTGGTCAATGATTGCAGCTTTCGAGTATTGATGGTATTGATTCAAGAAAAAGGTTATAAAGTGAATAGCTTTGACGGATCAAGCAAAGTGGAGAGAGGCAATCTCAAAGGAGTTGAATTGCATGAAAGACTTAAAAGTGTGGTCAAAAATCGATGGAAGCCATGATTGAAAGGGAGAAAACCTATTGGAAATAAATGCGTGTTTAAAATTAAAAGAGATGGGCAATTCAGAGCAAGATTAGTAGCTCTCGGATATAACCAGATTCCAGGAGTTGATTTTCTCGAAAATTACTCCCCAGTGGTCAATGATTGCAGCTTTCGAGTATTGATGGTATTGATTCAAGAAAAAGGTTATAAAGTGAATAGCTTTGACGTCGAAACAGCCTTTCTAAATGGCGAATTGGAAGAAAATTTATATATGAAAGTTCCACAAGGTTTGGCAGAAGTAGAAGGTATTGAGGAAAAGAAGGATACAGTCCTAAAGCTGAATAAGTCAATGGCACAAAAAATTCGAAAAGTTGATAACTGGCATGGGATTTGATAAAAATCAAATTGATCCATGCATGTTTTTGAAAGAGAAAGAAAATGAAAGAGTGTACATTTGTCTTTATGTCGACGATGGAATTATTACAGGAGACGATTTCCTTATGTCAGAAACGATTACAGAACTCAAGACATTCTTTAATCTTAAAGTACAGGATGGAATGAAAGATTTTCTGGGATGCGAAATAGAGATTGAAGGAGAAAATCGATGGATTGGACAAGCTAGGATAATCGAAAGATTGGAAAAAGATTGGAAAAGTTATATGAAAAAGAAAACAATCAACATTCCAGTTGGAGAAGGCTTCAAAGTTATCCAAAAGAAGAGGAAGAAAAAATGGTCGATACTAACCAAAAATTGTTCAGAAGTGGTATTGGAACTTTGATGTATCTGGTTAAATTAAGCAGGCCTGAATTGAGTAACACGGTGAGAGAATTATTGAAAGTTATGAATGGAGGAACTGATAATCATTTCGATGCTCTAAAAAGAGTTATTACATATATTATTCAATCAAAAGAGGCGAGAATTCAATTGAAACCTCTAAAGGTGAATAAATGGAAAATCGAGGCATTTGCAGATAGTGATTTTTGTGGAGATAGAGATAATTGACGAAGTGTGACAGTTTTTCTAAACGAATTTAAATTCCTTCCATCTCCTAAAATCACATTTTGGTCAATGACTTTAATGTTTGATAATCCCTCTGAGCTCCCAGTCATGTGACAGCTTCCTCCTGTATCACAAATCCACAGGTTTTTATTTTCTAATTCTTCGGTACCTCCCATGAGGACGATTTCGTTTTCTGTAATGACGTTAACTCTCACTTTCTTCCGATTCCGATAGTGGAACGGACAATCGTATTTTTTGTGGTTCGAGTCGCCACACAAATGACACTTATATACCCATTTTCTTTCTTCTTTTCCTTCGGCGCTATCACTCTTCTCTTGCTCTCTTCTTTTGGAGATGGCACATTGTTTAGAAGTGTTTGAAACATACAAGCTTCTTTTGTGTCTTTTGCATCAACAACAACTGTGGTGATTCCAAAATTTGAATATCGGGCGTTACTTTTGGTAAATTTAGTTTCTTTAGTCTTTTTGCAGGAGTCTAATACATCTTATCTGGCATATGCTTATCCAATGTCAGTGCTGGAAATTCATTCAATCCTAGGTTTTCACCCAAATTATTTGCTGTTGCTTCAGATGCCTTGTATTGAGATAAAGTCCACTGAGTTATAACAGGCATGATTAATTTATGGCTCACAGAGGGAAGGGATGGATGTGGTGTAAATGAGACAACAAAGCAGGGAAATAATAACCGTTTTTGATAGAGTATGTACTATATTTTACAATCCTAGATGATAACACTCTATGATTTAAGTTAAACACACTGAATTAACCTATAAAAGAGATTAATTCAAGAGATGTTATTTGTAACAACATTTGGAGACATCCAGTGTTGCTAATACATGCTAATCTAGATGATAAAGATATCAGATATATTAGCACATCTAAAAACAACAAATAACAATGATGACATTGTTGGTTTTTCTGCTTGCAAATTTTAGATGATACTAATCAAAGGTCTCTAAAATTTAGGTGATAATAAATCACATGTGTTTCACAAACCTATTTATAATTAATATGTTTATCTCTAAATAAAGAGAAGTCAAAAGATATTTGACAAGCTGGCATTGCCAAAAGACAATAAATAAAAGACTGATCTAAATAAATATTATCATAATGAAAAATTAGTCAGTCAAGACTTCAATCTTTCACAATTAGAAAACAAGAGTAGTTTTTCATAAAAAAAATTAAAATAGGACATAATTTTTCTATCTCAATTCTCACATAGAGCATTGTGATCACAGCACAAGAGTGTTGGAATTTAGAAATTCAATGTCATGCCCATGTCCATGTGACGGTAATGATTCTAACTAAGCCTATGGCTTACGAAGTAAAAGCTCTTTACAGAGTATAGAAAGGTCCATTCTATGGGTTAATTAATTATAATTAGACTATTGTTGGTCCAAGCAAATCCGTAGGATTTATTCAAATTTGTACTATAGCGCTTATTTTGTATAAGCTCTCTAGTTATGCCCTTTAAATAAGGAGTAGATACAAATGGTTTGTTGATTTTCATGAATTAGTATGTTTATATGCTTGCAATTCAGATAAACATAAGTTTCACAGTCTGCACCAATTCAATAAAGTGACCAAATGACTGTATAGGCAATAATGAATGCATAGAAAAACGTATTTGCATATATTTTTCTTAGTCATGCAGGATTGGCTAAAATTGTTTATTATAGCCTAAAGATTCAATAGTAAGAAATTTTCTTCCCTATGTATGCAGATGTCTTCCTGCTATATAAAAAATAACGCATAGATGAAACAATTAAAAAAAAACAGTCAAGATAGATGTCGTAGTTTTTTATTAATGCCCTGTACTAAAAAATGGGAAGGTCATATATGACATTTATTTGAAGATTCTTTTCTGAAAAGGCTCGATTGTCACCAACTCCCTTTATGATGATGCGTTATTTCTCCAAGACTTGTGATATATGGCAACCCTTGAATCCTTCTATTGAGTAAGAGATAAAAATTGGATTGACCAACCAAATTGATGGGATTTTATCAACATCATAATGCCGAGAGGGATAATGGAAGGGAATCCAAGAAAAGGGGAATCCTGCCTTGATTGGAATGAAGTTGGAGCAATCAATCTTGAATGATGAACTCATCATAATTGAGTTCATGTGGCATTTGTTCTGATTTTTGAAGAACTTAGAACCCTAAAGTTGTAAATCCGCTTTCCGCTCTGAGCTTGTGTCTGGGAGTTCCAAGATGGTGTGATGGATGAGCAAATAAAATGCCCTCCTCTTGGATGATGAACCTTGAATCCTAACCATCCAAGCTGGTTAGGAAACAATTGCCATGGCTACAGTAACCTTGGGTTACTGCCTAAGAGGCAAATAGACTGTCAGCAGTTGGAAAATATTCCTCTGCCGCAGCACAAATTCAAATAAACAATATAGAATTAGTAACATGACTATTATTATGCTGCTTCCAGCACATATTTTTATTTCAACCTTACCAAATAGGTAGTGAATTGATAGGTGAATTTCATTCACAGTTCAAAACATAACCATATCAGAGATATCAGGGCCATTGCAAGCTTTTACAGCCTACTAAACATTGAGTACCCAGTAACAAACATTTATTTCAGCGAAAGCATTTGGCCTCCACACAGCAAATGTTGCCATGAGCTAAAACTCATGAAAGATAAAAAGCAAGATCAAGTTTAACACTTGCAAATACAAATAAAGAATTTTTGTTAGTAAATCAACACACATATGTTCAGCAATTAGCTTATAGTAACGGAAGAAGAAAGAAAACCTTTCTTCCTTATTTTTAAAATAACGATCCTTATTTAGCATGTAATCGAGTCATAAAATGTAATGACACATAGACTATCAGTCAATCAGACTGTTGCACTATGATCTTGAAAAAGGTATCATTTAACTACAACAAGTTTTGCAACCTGCAAACTATTGTACAAGCATATGTCTTCCTATAGAAATAGTTACGACAATACAAGTCGAATTTTATTACATTCCTATTAACAGGAAAATGATATCCTTAATAGTCTGGACCTTTTGGTTCTAGAATACCAGCGTGAAAGCATGAACTGCCCAAGCATCAACACGCCTAGTGATACCATATGTACAATCAAAAGCCAACCAGGGAACTAATAATTTCCTTCTTGAAAATTTGTATATACATACATTTCAAACGATCACAACAAAAGAGTAATAAGTCCTACTGTTAATTCCCCAAGGCAGCGTATATGATAAAAGTACTTGCCCATTGACTGCCATACGCGTGGCAAGTAGCCAAATATAAATGTCTATCATTTACAGCTCTCCAAGGTGAGGAAATTCATCTCTCTCTTACAAAATTTGAGTTACTATTTTGTTTCAAAACACTAAAATCTATCTTCTATAATGATACGATGCATCACTTGCACATTCCTGCAGATACAAATTCTATATAAATAATAGTGCTAGATTTAACTTACATGGAAACAAAATCTTTGAACAAAAAAAAGATTTGAACGTAAAAAATGATTTGAAAATCATTTTTAAAAAAGGGGGTAAAAGCAAGAAAATGAATATTCATAAATTATAGTGCGCCTAATAAAGGTTATTTGGTCACAGGTAAACAACATGACACATATACAAACTAGCCAGCGAAGTAATAGGCTAATAACCCCATCTGGTTTGAATTGTCATAGGCAAAATCATTCAGCAATAGTTTCTAACCCTCTAATTGTTGTCTTTGACAATGGGGGCGAAAGTCAAACAAAGCTGTACTGATAAACATTGAATAAAAACGTGATAAGCATTTGAAAAAGCTAAGTCACAAACAAAAGCTGAGTCATTAGCATTAAAATGTAGCTTTTAAGCCCAATTGGGATCAAAGGAAAAGGTGCAAACATCATTTAATTAAAATCTCTATGAAATAATATGAGAAATAAATTGCCTTGAAAATAAAAGTGGAAATCATATTCTGATTCACTACTCTAGAATACTTAAATTTAAAGATTTCTAAAATTGGATCTTAAAACGTAGGTACAATTCACAACAATTGGTCAATCCAAAGGGATAAAGTTCCTGCTTCTAAAGGAATAAAGAAATCCCGGTTAATCCCGTAACATAATCCCTAAAGTACAATCTTGGGGGCGAATGTACTATATTCTACTATCCTAGAAGATAATACTCTATTATTTACGTTAAACACACCGAATTAATCTATAAAAGAGATTAATTCAAGAGATGTTATTTTGTACCAACATTTGGAGACGTCCAATGTTGCTAATACATGCTAATCTAGATGATAAAGATATCAGATATTTTAGCACATCTAAAAGCAACAAATGACAATAATGATAATAGTTGTTATTCCCGTTCGCAAATTTTAGATGATACTAATCAAAGGTCTCTAAAATTTAGGTGATAATAAATCACATGTGTTTCACAAACCTATTTATAATTAATATGTTTATCTCTAAATAAAGAGAAGTCAAAAGATATTTGACAAGCTGGCATTGCCAAAAGAAAATAAATAAAAGACTGATCTAAATAAATATTATCATAATGAAAAATTAGTCAGTCAAGACTTCAATCTTTCACAATTAGAAAACAAGAGTAGTTTTTCATAAAAAAATTAAAATAGGACATAATTTTTCTATCTCAAATCTCACATAGAGCAGAGTAGCCGCAAAGAAACAAACCTGGCATTTATTTGGTTATGACAAATTTATTGTATGTTACTAGATTTGCCAACTCAAATCTAGTTGGTATTTTTTGAAGGTTACAAAGTTAAAGTGGTCCTTATCTTACTATGAAGAATCTGCTTTGGGCTTGGAATCATAGAAAGTGGAATACAAAACATCAAGACTATGACTTTGCACAGAATGCCTAGCATAGTAAAAACTGTATTGTGAACTCAAAGACGAAGCAGAAATATTTAACTTATTCAACTGTTCGTTGCTTCATTTATCGTTTGTTGCCAATACTCAATTCATAATCTTTTGGCTATAGTCTTCATGTGTCTTTCAAGTCAATATCTCTAGGTTCTAGTTGTAGCATATCTAGTCAATCACACTCTAGCTGCTCTACTCTCAATTCAATTTTACAATACCCTGCGCTTTGGCAACCTTATTGCAGCAACTACGATCAGAATCTAAACAAGACTTTATTGAATAAATAAGATATAGTCTCCGCAGAACTCAACTTTCTTCACAATACTTGATTCATCATTCTAATGACAAAACAGTAACAGAAGGAGCATAACACTGAGGCATCCAATACTTCGTCATGGCCATTTCCTGAAAGGGAATGATATGTCATTAGCATTGATCAGATTTGAAGGCGAAGAAGAAGAAACCAACAAGTTAGAGTTGGGGAAAAGGAAAGGCTCAACTTCGTTATCGCCTTGATTCAAAGATTCGACTTGATTCGACTCAAATTCCATCGATAGCATGCTTTATCTTGACCCGAATTGCATTGGACGAAGGAAAACAACAACCGACATTTCATTAACTGTCAATAAATCAAATCCAAAGGACCAAGGATAAATTTCAATAAATATAGAAAGTGATAATATTTTAGTTACAAATATCTTTTTTTTGGCAGAGAGGAAATTACAGTAAAACTTTATTCCCATTATAAATTTGGGATGATAATAGGTAAACTTTGATGAGGGGTTGATATATTAAGAAATACGTATTAATGAGCCTAGTTATCAGAGTACAATTTGCTTGTCCTTGGAGAAATGCATTATGATTTCCAAATAGAGCATTCATTCTTGAACTAAGTTACTTTAATCTGAGCTTTGTATTATTTTGTTACACTCAAACTCCTATTCAAAGTTGAATGCCAGACTAATGCATTGCACTACTATTATTTCATAGGGATCAAACTATAGACGTTGTGCTGTAGAGCAAAGAAAATCCCGCATAACTAGGAAAAATGGTAAATATCTAAAGATCGACAAAACAAAGTGGGACAAAAGTTTTGTTGTGGTTACAGGGAAGTATTAACGAGTTGAGGTGGATAATATAGGACAAGATGCTTGACATCAATACTTCACAAAGTATAAAATTGCATCATTTCTATCTTTATTCTAAAGATAAATTGTTTTACATACATGTTTTGAAATGGAGTGTAAAAAGATCAAAATAATTGAAATCCTTGCAACGACATCTCAATTACATGGATCCCCAAACAAAGAGTTATAGAAGAGGCAAAATTCGATCAAAGATAAAAGGTAGATATTATTCATCCATTTAACTAATCCTGATTAATCAAGTTATGATTAGAATTTATATTTAGAGGCATGGAAGATCAATTTCCTCAAATTTAAGGGATATGGTCATTTATGTTTTCAATGTTTTGAAGTCATTTCATTTTTGTTACAGATAATTTTTGCAAATAGAGTTATCCACAATGGACTGCAATGAAGATTTCAATGGCGTTTGTTTTACAAATGCTTTAAAAATATTCTTTATTGTACAATTTAAAATCTCGAAAACATTCTAGTTTATAATTGTTTTGTGAATCTTACTATTCTACGACCCAATAAATTTGAATTAGCTACATCCCTAGCGATTTTTGTCGCGCAGTCAATAAACTATGCACTCATACTTGACATGAAACTGACAAAATGGAGATAGATTAAGGGCTAATGTAAGGATACATATGTTAAAGTGAAGGAATCAGCCAATACAGAATGCTGATAAACTCATTTTAAAAAATTAACTCAAGTTAGAATTACCAGCCGCAGCTAGTGGTCCAGGGGCGATTCAATTCCAAAATACAGTAGAATTTTAACATACATATGTTAGAATGTAAATACAATTTTATCTCCCTTTCATCCTTTAAGTTACTTAGTTGTGAAGAAATCACCAATCGGAGGAGAATGTTTGAGATTTCAGGTAGTGAATGGAAATTTGTATTGTGTGAGAGAAATGATTAGTGAAGAGAAAACTGAGGAGACATGAATCAGTTGAGAAGATATTTCAAGAAAAAACTTAGTCTTAGATTCATAGGTTTAGCTCTAAAATTTAAATTACAATCTGAGTTGTAAGATTTTTAGTAAGTGCTTTGAAACATTTTTCCAGAATGGAGATGACAATTTCCATTCAAGAACTCAAAGTGTAACCCAAAAGCCTTGAAGTTACTCCAATCCAAGAGTTGCTTTTTGTTTTCATCATACGTACACCAGATAGGGAAACTGCTTCTGACGGCCAGATCGGATTTATTAGTAGGATTTTTCATGGAGAGTTATGAAGATCGAGATTTTAGGGAAAGCTCATAACCTTATTGAATAAGCTGTATCTGTGGCCATTTCGTTTCCCCCCACTTGACACATTGGTATTCGTCCATGACATTTATCGTCCCATCTACATCTGTTTCATCTGCATTCATTGGTGCATGCGGACATATAGCTCCTGCAGCAGCGATTGGTGTATTCTTGGCTCCTTTGCCCACTCTTATGCAAATTCGTCGTGAACGAACCGTAGGAGATTATCCCCTATTACCATATTCCTCCATGGTGTCAAGTGCCTTTGTATGGGTCGTATACGGAATTCTTCAATCCCAACCAAAGGTTTGGTTCCCCAACAGTGTTGGACTAGTCCTAGGCTTGCTTTACTTTTGGAATTTTGTGCAATATGGACCAACCAAGGCTCCCACACTTCCAGGATCTGTTAGGCAACATATCTTGGGTACAGTAGGTCTTATGATGATTTGTTTATGTGCGATGATTACAAATGGGGCAGCAACTGTTGGAATTATGGGTATTATACTTTGCGTCTTCATGTTTGGATCTCCCCTTTCGGCGTTGCGATCGGTACTGAAAACGAAATCGGCAAAGGCAATTCCACTTCCATTTACCCTAGCATCGGTGGTCAATTGCTTTCTTTGGTCCGTCACAGGTTTGTTGGATATGAAGGATTATGCAATTTACGTCCCAAATTTACTGGGATTATCGTTCGGATTGGCTCAAGTGGGATTAAAATTGTTATATGGAGACGGGCCAAAAGAGGAGCTAGCATCATTAATGTGAACTTATATAAAGTTTTTTAATTTGATTTTATGAAGAACACATGTGATTGTAATGCAAGGAATTGACAGAGTATACGAATGTTTTGACTCGACGAATGTAAATTATATCATCCTCGAATGGTAGCTCACACGACTTCCAATTCACTCAAGTACAATACCTGACAAACTCGTTACGTACTTAACGTTGTAATCCAGAAAATATCAAGCCATAGAGCAAACCCAAGATAAGTAGAGAAATGATGATGACGATGAATATACCAGTCAACCATCGTCGTTCCGAACTCTTGCGAGTTAGGACTATCTCGTTTGGATGATTGATAGAGGCAGAAATTTGATTGCCTTTCCCTAATTCAATCTCCTCCCATGGTTCAGAAGACTCTTCTTTATCATCATGAAAAATGATAATTGAGGGACCCGAGTCATTAGGAAGCTTGCTCATGTTCGGTGAGACAATGATAGGTTTAGAAGTGGCGACCAGATGTGAATCGTGGTTATGAGTTGGCGTCGAAAAATCGTTCTCTTCACTCATGATCGATGTTCCCATGGCGAATTGAAACGAATATCGAGAATTCGAGTTATCTGTATCGTTAGGAGAAGGGTTTGAATTGGAAAATATTGTAGCTCCATCGCGTTTTGTCATTCTTATGAATAAAAATCAGATCTGTGGGAACAAAATATTTTTTTTCGATAGGTCGTGGATAATGCACATGTTTCACTTCACAACAGAAAACACTATCGGAGACAACTGTATTTGCTTGATACTGTACGGGTGTGGCAAATGGACGAACTACAGTATATAAACGTGGAGAATGGGTGACTCGTTTGACCCGTTTAATGATAGCAACCTTTCTTGGCCGACACAAGAGAGTCATTATCAGCATGACATTCCTTCCTATTTCTCACCTCAAGTAGAAGAATTTCAGGAATCTATACATCATCACATACTAGAAGGATCATTTGCTAGAAGGGATTCGCTTCCCTCAAGCAACGATTTTCAAAATCAAAAAGAATCTCACCAACAAAGCCACGAAACAATCCATGTCGTATTACAAGAACAGCTGACAACCATGTATCATGGAAGTGATATATCTTCAGAGTCTAAAGTTGAAGGTTCAATCTATGCACGCGCTTCGAATGGAGGTCGCTTTAGACTCGTTATCTCTGATCATG
>CAAAJI010000078.1:192215-213017 GCA_900642245.1 Fragilaria radians | reverse complement strand
CCCCATGACTTATCAAAACATTTATGTTTTTGCTCGTCTAGTTAAGAATGATAAGAATTTGACCAAAGACAAATTTTGCAGTGTAGGGTATGGATATATACAGCTTTAATCACAATAAAGATATTGAATCTGAGCCATAACAAAGTCTAATTTTACAAATTTACATTATACAGAAGCTACGGAAAGATGTGTACCATCCTTTGTAACTAAAGCAAGACAGGAGCATTTTTTGTTCAAAATCCTAAAGAAAGTAATGAAATGCTTCCCTGATACAAGTCATATAATTGAAAAGTTTGGGGCACAGCAAATTATCATGCTAATATTGACGATATGACAAATCAAAATTTGTGTTTTGTTTGCAATTCATTAAACAAAGATCATCAAATGAAATAATTTCAAAAGGAATGCACGAAAAATGGCAGTGTGGAATGAGCTTTTGAGTCAACAAGAATCAAGAAGTTTAAAAAACTAGTTATATTCTTGAAGTAAATCAATTTGTCTATCAAAAGTGTTCTGACGTTTTTCTTGTTCTACCAATGAAAGCCTTGACCTGTTTTAATAGTTAATGGAAATGGATTGTTTGTTGAATATACCATTGTTGGGGCTATACACGTTTCCGAGACTACTTGATCAAAGGAATGATTTCAAATCTAGATAGGGAAAATAGGGATAGTGAATTTTAGTTGCTAATTCTTAACATTGTAGACACGAATGCAATACAAGCTTTATAAAAGAAAGCCTAAAGATAGGCACCGCAACGGGCCAATCCGAAGTTTCTAGTTGGTCTATTTTTGGTGATCTTACCAATCTCTCTAGTTCTTTTTTGTTAAAGGGCAACAAAATCTTTCAGTAACGTGAATGGTAATTTAATGTGCAAGAGCGTTCCATGGATAGAGTGGCGATATCATGAGTAAATATCCCGAGTTTTCACACAGTGATGATTACAGAAAAAATAACAAATAATAAACCAAAGTTTGAAGGTTTTAAGGTGTACCAAATAGGAAAAGTGATTTCCATCAATATCCTATTCATGACGATAAGAGGCTATGGTCCTGGTCAACTATCTATTATTTCCATCTCATTGTCTGCTTGGACCTACGCAATGCTTCAGGTCGGAAATACGACTGTTAAAGTGAAGGAGTGGAATGCTAATAAATTCATTACAAAATTAACTCGGGTTGAAATTACCAGCCATAGCTAGTGATCAAGGGGCGATTCAATTCCGTCATACGGTATTTTGACATACGACCATCAATCAAAGAATGTGATGATATGGCAAACGGGGCAAATTGAATGGAATATACTTGATGATAAACAGAAAGAATTCAAATGAAATATTATTTGTTAAAAGCAAAACGCTCAACTGCATGTCATTTACAATGAAAATTAAGTCCACTGATCTTTCACATTTATAAAATACAAATTTTGATGCTACAAAGCATGGTTACCTGACACTACAGTATTAACTTTATATGGCGTTCTTCAATCCGAAAATCAAAACTTGATACAAGGATAGACGCGTAAACAGAAGTCATTGCCTTTCCTCGGTTAAATATTGCATCTTGATATAATCTGATAAAGATTAATTGTGAGATTTTTGAGCAGTTTAAGCGCTTACCCTGCATAGCACAGAGTAAATTAGCAAGTGCAACAACCTCACTTGGTCTGTAACGATTTATTCCTTGTGAAACGTGACAGATGTGCGTCCGTAGACCACTTTGAAAATAGTACCTTGCAAATTCATCTCCAAAGATAACTTTTATCACCTATAACTGAGGATACGCCTTTGTTGATCATCGTGATGAAATCTGTGACCTTCTCCAAGGACCCTAATTTAAATTCTGTTAATCTAGTGTTCAGCTCTTGTACTCTTTATTCTAGACGATTAATTCTAAGTATTAAAAAAAAGACATTCTTTCATCCCTATCAATTTAGATAGCTTGCAAATTATAGCACAAATTAAGGCATCGAAATTGTAATTCGCTTTTGATTTAAGCTTATCCAAATTACATTCTAGACTGGCTACATCCAGAACCAGCTGCAGAAAAGTACTCCAATCATCAATTGAAGTCTTACGTTGTGTACATGGATACCAGAGCTTGGTGTTGGAGGAGAGGATTCTGAAGTGTTGCTGCCTTCTGCGGGAGGAGGCGTTTTGGGCGCTAAGGTGTCTGGAACAGTCGTTTCGGGAGCACCACTAATAGCGGTATCGCTACTCTCTAATTCCATAGGAGAAATTGTAGAATCTTCATTTATGCTACTATCCGGCGACTTTGTGACAGGCCTTGATGCTCCCATACTCCACACTGGAGCCTCGGAAACTGGAACTCTCGTTGGTTTTGAATCTGGCGTTGCACTAGGCTCGGGAGCTTTGATAGGAGTCGTTGGAGCATTCGGTGTGATAGGCGACACTGGTGCGGCTGGACTAGAAACAGGAAAAGCCGGTGACACTGGTGCAGTAGGAGGTGGAGCCTCGCCTACTAATGGACCGATTCGAACGATACCGTCTTCCTTGACAACTTGTGCGATTGATAAGTAATGATGCTTTTTGCCAACACTAAGGTATGTATCATCCCCCTCAATGCCCCCTACATAAAGTAAATAACTTCGACCTCCGGGATGCACATAATCTGTAATATCGTATACCACTCCATTTAGTGCAGTCCAGAGTCCATCGCGAAAGGTTTTATGAGTTTCAAGCTCAGCGTAAGTCACATCACGATCCTGGAGAAACCGAGAATCATATTCTACCTCTGAACCAAAAACGGTCAGTGAATTGAATAGCATGAAATAAATCAGAAAGTCAAGGCGAATTTGCATACTTCGTTGCTCAGATAAGATCTATGATGGATTTCTCAACCTGTGTTTATGGGTACCATCGCAAGGTTGCAATTCCAATTGACACAACGGACGCTTTCATTTCTGTACATTCGACTTTTTAACGTTATCCGTTATATACTCAGCAGGCACATGCAATACTCAATCATTGGCCAAACATTTCGGAATTATGCACGATCGACACATATTTCAATTTCCAATCATGGAAAATAGGTGCACTTTTAGATTTTTCTACAAGCCAATAGGACGCATTACTGTGTGTGGTACATGTTCAGGATTTTCAACATTCTAAAAAAAGGGTACCAATCAAAGCCAACGGACACTCACTTTTGTCAGTCTTGTGACTTTTTCAGGTAACATAACTTCACAAAAAATTGAGAGGAATCCAGGTAACTTAGGGATTCTTCAAAAATTCTTGAATAAGCGATTGAGAAAACTTTTCCTGTTCTCTCACCTCCACTTTATCTTTATCAATTTCTTTCAGGTCATCCACTAGAATCAAAGGTGTATGACTCTTATTTTCTTTATTATTTGACTTATCAGTTAAGTCTTGTTTTCGTTTCTGAATTCTATTCCAATTTGCACTATGTTGTGAATCATGTCTCTGCCAAACACTAACTGACAAAGCGAAGTCTGCATTTTTGTATGATAGTTGCTTCTGATAGCCCATTCAGTAGACTAGAGGAAGTAATCAAAATAATTGTCTTCTTCTAGATTCTCCTTCCCTTTTAGTCAAATGATCTGAGCATATCATTTACCACTTGTGGATTTGCTAAATAATTGAATTTGCTTGAGGGTTACAGCTGGTAGTCAGTTTGGCAATAATACCATAATTGTTGCACATTTGCTTAAACTCACATTTAAATGGGCCTCCATTGTCAAAGACAATAAATTGAGGACGCAGATAATGCGCCAACCAGGTGTTATGAAACAAATCCTGGATAGAAGCACTCAAATTATTATTGGTTAGAGCAATCTCAAACCATCCTGTAGTTGGATCAATCATAGTGAGTGCCAGCAGAAAGAGTGTTTTGAGTGGTGTCTTTATTGTGAAAGGACCCACCAAAACTATACAAACCATGACACTGGGGTCAGATTCTGCTTTTTGGGGAGGCAATATGCCACATTTCTTGCGCTCTTTCATTGTCAATTGACAGACTGGACCAGTGGACCATTAACGTTCAATATCTTGTGTGAGGCCAGGCCAAATCATAGTGGTCCTGATAGTTTTCTCAGTTTTGAGTCTGTCCTAGGTGAAGTAAGTATTCATGATACCAGGAGAGTACTTTTTGTCTTAAAGACTGAGGAATGTAGATTTATCTTATAACACAGAATGTCATACCCCTCAATGTGATGCATAACAATTGTAGATAACAATCACATTCAGTGGTGGTGTATGTTCTTTGGGCTGTGTTGAGAACTTTGATTTGGATGCATTGCCTCTTGTACCCGCAGTGGAGAGTCTTACTAGAACCATATCTAACTTAGTTTGGCAATCCCTCAAGCTCTTATTTGTGAGTATCAATGAATCATCAAGATAGGTTTAACGTATTCCTTACCTTGGTGAGTTTGGACATGAAATTAGAAAAACACCAGGAGCAATTTTTATTCCCATGGATAAGCATGTATACTTATATCCCCCCCCCCCCCAAGGAAATATGTTTGTGCATAACTTTTGGGCATCTGCACCTAATGTGATGTGATAGTAACCCATGTTTAAGTTCAAGGCTGTGGCAAAGGTGGACCCTTCCATGGATCAGATCATGTCCCCAATCTTTGCTAATGGAAATGGGTGACGTTGAAGTAAGTTGTTGAGTTTTCTGAAATCAGAAACATCCTTAATAGTTCCCGCTTTTCTCAGAAATAGCAAATTCTGGGGATGCCCATTCAGAAGTATAGTCTCCTTCTAGGACTCAAATGTCCACCAATCTTGCAAATTTCAGTCCACAACTGCTGCTCCACTGCTCAAGAGACAGGGTTTGGGCGAACATGTACTGGTTTTACTCCTTTGTCTATGAAGTGTAGACTAATAGGATCCATGTTGAATTCTCCTAATGTCCCATCATGGAGATGCTCATATTTTCGGAGTAATTTAAGTGAGTGATGCTGTTCCTCTGAATTGAGGTTACCGCGCATTTGGGTTACTTCTTCTAGGATTGCAGATTTGTATTCTGCATCTCAGTGGAGCGAGAAATTTGTTCCACAAGACTTTTTGGCTTATTTGAAGCCAAATAAACTTCAACTTGATGGGTATAATATCTGTATCCCATGATGCTTAATTCTCCAAGAAGATCTCGGCCAATGATTATGTCATATGCACTTGATGCTTTGGAGTGGTCATCAACAAGGAATGTCCAAGAAATTTTTCCTTGAGATTAAAGTCTGGAAGTAGAAAGGTTTAGTCCAGTTTAATCAGCTGTAAACTGACTACCAATGGTACTCCATGTGGTTTTATAGCCGTTATCACTATAATATATTGTTTGGGGTATAAACTTCACGAATAATACTGCCTCTGGCTCCTGTATCTGTCAGGCCTCTTAACAAATGTTCCTCATTGTAAGTGTGGTGGCTTACATCCAACTCAGCTGTGTTTGCTCGCTTAGTAATTTTATTTCTATTTAAACTAGAAAAGAATGGGAAATAATTCTCATCTTCATCACCACTAGTAGTTAGCTTTAATCTCCGTAGAAAGAAGAGATTTCGTATTCCTTTTCTTGCAATTTGGAATTTGTGTATTCAATTGTTACTTTAACAAATTGATTTCTTCGAGTATAAAAGCCAAATGCTTATCTCGGTAACAGTGTTGGTCTCAGGGTTTGTTTTTGTGACAATAGTGAAGCCAGACTTTAGACTTTTTCTTACCTACTGCTAAGCCTACACTACCATTAGCTACGCTTTTTTTATTTTTCTCTTGGTAGAGAAAGTCAACGTTCGTGCGTTGTGCGTTGAAAGTTGGTGCAACAATCAAGACGGCAACTTGGTTGATTCTGCCAGTAAACATATGCTTGTCTCAAAGATTAAGCCATGCATGTGTAAATACAAATCTTTTACTTTGAAATTGCTAATGAGTGACTTTCTTGAGATGTTGTAAGTCATGGAAAAAATGTCAATGTTTGTAAGTCATGGAAAAAATGTCAATGTTGGCCGCCACCACGGCGGCATGCCACTCTTTTGCCTTTGCCTGATCCAAAATTTCAATGATTTCATCTTGATCAAGATGCTTTGGGCTCTCTTTAGGGAGGGAAAGTAAGTATCTGTTGATTTCATTGAGCCTCTATACAAAGGTTTACAACCTCATGTTATGCCCAAGACAACAACCTCTCTTCGTGTAATACTTTTGAACCCGGATTGCACTCTTAGGGATGTACTCCCAGCCCACATCACGCATCACTAATTCAGGTAGTATATTGTCAGAGAGTCCAGCTCTTCAGCCTCCAATCTCTTCTTCAGATGATGCTCAAAGTAAGACAGTTCTTAACCCTTCAATAACATCTTCACCATTGTACTTTGTCTGCAGGTTCTTTTAAGGCTATCACGGTCTCAATCTTGCAGTAAGCCATGAGCCACTTCCCCCAGTCTTCTGCGCAGGCATCCTTGAAAATGATGAAGAGCTTTGCATTCTTGGAAGCCGGACCGCTAGTGCTCCATTTAAAACTCCTACTTGATGTACTCAGTCTTGTCTGCGTTCTCATCAGGATTTTCGGCTTTTCTGACATTTAAAATGAAGGGGTTTTCACAAACTGAAAGAGATAAGCCCATCAATGTTTTTTTAACTTACTTAGCGTCTTCTTTACCTTCTTCTCTTAGCTTGTAAGGAAGTGTGATCAATCTCTACTTTACTCTGTCGAGTGTGTTGAACATTGCACTTTTTGCTTTCCCATCTTTGTTGCCATTTCCGATTATATCAGAAATCGGTACCCAGTCATACAAGCCTACGTCACTGTTACAGTAGTAACCAGATGCGCTGCTATCACCGATCCATATCTCATGGTCAAATTTCCCCCAATTGAAGAGAGAACAAATTCCGTAACAGTTCCCACCATACCATTTCGAATGCCAACGGAATTTCCTTCTCCTTGAACTCATTTTTTCTTCAATAACTTGCAACAATTAGCCTTAATATGTCCCGGTTTCTTACAATAATTGCAAATTACCTCACTCTTCGCTTCTTTCTTTTGCTTGGAATGACATTGAACTGCCTTATGTCCTAACTTTCCACAATTTTTTGCGGCATTTTCCTTTGAATTACGCGGTAAACAATGCCGTTTCTTCTCCTGAAGTCTCCTCTTTTTATTCTGCTTTATTCAGTAGCCTTTCAAATCTCAAACTTAACTCTTCCTTCATTTCATCAATAATTAGCAGATTATCCTTGTTCCCGATCCGCTTCTCCAAAAGTAACACTTGTCGCTCGTAGTCACTTGTTAACTATTTAACATCTGGATCATAAACTACTAGTTCTGTAAAGGCCAACTCATTCAAATCCAATGCCTTCAACTGTCACTTTCCTTCCTCTGTCTTCTCATCAATGGAGTCCAAAGTCTTGGGAACATCAAACCTTCCCAACAGCACGTCTTTAATACCAGAACGCTTCACCTTAGCCAAAACCTTCTTGCTCCAACTTGACCCGCCATGTTTCTTCCCAGTAAAGTTCAAAACACGAATAGTACTAATCTCCAACATCTTCAAAATACAACGCAATAAATGACTCTCAACTCAACAAATAACAATAAGCACAAGAGAAGAGGAATCCTTGTGCATACCTTATGTTTAAACGTGTTAGGAAGCCTCTTCACATTAATACTATGGTTGACAAATAAATATTATTCTAGAGCTAAATATCTATCTCGGTCCAAGTTAAATATCTATCACAATTGGAACTCTGAATCTTTTTGTATCTTTCACTAAATTTCTTGAAATCCCTAACTCAAGCTAAATCAAACTAATATGTTGAACCGTTGAATCATGTTGGTGATATGATCCAATAAACATCTTCCTAGTAACTTGATGGTGGACGCCTCTGCGGGGTTGATCACAATAGCATTGAACAAGCTGATCATTGTTCAAGGTAGGATTCTACAATGAAATAGATGAGTCACTGATTTCTGTGTTCATGTTCAAACCTTAGATAAATATAACTTTAAATTAAAACCACAGCAAATCAGTCGAATGAATGTCATGTGTCTCTGAGGCAACAGATGAGATAATTCGTATTGAAAGCCGGGAGATCTGTAAAAAAAACTCATTCAGATTAGTCCTGATATGCTATTTGGTTTGGAGGTTCAAACGATAAATATGATTTCAATTGTGAATAAAAAAAGCACATGCTTAGAAACAGTGTCAAAATGTAGTTAAAGTTATTTCTGAAATAAACTCGAGGACTCCCAACAGTTAAAAAAAAATCAAGGACGCATCACATGGGTCGCGGTCAAGTGTTACGTAATCAGCGATTGGGACGCCCAGGTCAACGTCATGGTGGTGATGGTGGAAGACGAGGTGAGGAAGAAAGACGAGGACAAGGAAGAGGACGAGGACAACAACGTGATAACTCAAAACGAGTTCCGTCACAGTCACAACAACAGCCGTATGAGACCACTAGCACCACCACCACAGCACACATAGGAATAGCATCATCATCATCTTCCGGACTAATTCAATCTACTATTGACAAAGATCTACGTGCAACAACAAAGAGAGAAGAAGATGAAGAAGAGTTAATGTTGGGTGTTTTCGAAACCCAGGGTAATTATTATGGCAGTGCTGGGGAGCATGAAAACAAATTTCATGATCTACAGGATACTACTTTTTGGAAAAATAGTGATCCTATTGCTTCTTGGAACATGAAACTAGTCGATCAAGCCCTGACAAGAGTCTCATTATCTGACATCTTAGGACTGCCGTCGCATGTAACCGAATCTATGGAAAATCCAACACGACAATTGATTGGGACGACATTGCGAAATGTGAGTGAAGCCAACAAAGATGGAGAAGATGTGTATAGAAGTCGTGCAAGTGAACCCGTGATAGAGATGAAAATCGCAGAAACTAATCATAGCAAAATGGAAGAAGACCAAAAAAGTGATAATGATGACGAGGACTTGGAATCTTGGTTGGATAGTGTTATATCGTAACTACATTGACCTTTTTAATCTATATGCAGACATGACGTTATTTATTTATAATTCACTACAAAAGTCATTTGGGCTTTCAGCCATTCTCAAGGCTCCTGATTTTCCATGGTGTCGTTTCCTTCAGTATTTTCGAACATGTCATGGTTTTCATCATCCTGATTTAACAACGGCTGGACTAGAGACGGCGTGCTATTCATTATACGGTACATATCATCATTTAGCCTTCCAAAATCATCCGGATTGTGAGTAATGTCAATCCACATATGTGCTGAAATTGCCAACTGAATGAAAACGGCAGTAATTGCATCGTAAGTTGATCCAAACGATGATTGTATGAAGCTTACTGCAGATATGAAAATCATGATAGAATTGACTACTTTCTTGTTGGGACCTTCCAATTTATATAATGACAAGGCCAAGATAAATAGACAACATTCCCACAAAAGTGTTTGCATCTGTATTACTCCTCGCATCATTTTCGATGTTGTGTCCAATGTCCACTCTTTCGCCCTCAGTTGGATAATCTGCAATGGAACACGTGTTGG
This sequence comes from Fragilaria radians, assembly GCA_900642245.1. Classification (NCBI taxonomy): domain Eukaryota; phylum Bacillariophyta; class Fragilariophyceae; order Fragilariales; family Fragilariaceae; genus Fragilaria; species Fragilaria radians. The sequence continues at coordinate 203,506 of CAAAJI010000078.1, read as the reverse complement.
GCATACAAAAAAAGTTATTGATCCTAAAGCCACGAAAAGGACTGCTACTAATCCCATGATGAAGAAATGTTGAATTCTGTTGATACGCCACGGTAGGAGGGATAATCTTACTCGCAACCGCGCCTTTGCGTACAGAAATGACAATGACAATAGTGTCAATGGAAGAAAGACAGCCTTCATGAAGCAACAATACCACCATAGGAAAACTTGAAGTATCGTATCGCTATATCCGTGAAGCATCCATAACTCATTGGCGACTGTAGCATTCGGTGCAGTTTGTAGGTAATCGGGCCAAGAACCCTCCCAAGAACCCAATATCCGACGAATATGATCAAGGAAAGTTGCCAAAGTCCAACACAGGACACCAGCACGTCCCAATAGGAGGTGACATTCAAACCAATCGTTGGGAGGGTTGGGAGAATTCCATTCTCGTGCCACGATTCGTTGGAATTGCCATACCAATTGACATCCTGCCATCAAGCCAAGAGCTACAAAGGGCAATCCATCACGATGAATGGGAAGAACGATACATGTACCATGTAGATCTACTAGACATTTGGATATATCATCATAGTGATGATGATGATAATCACTACTATTGTTGTCCATGAACATATTTACGTGTTGGAGAATATCCAAGTTTTTCGAGAATCATGACCCAGTAAGGATACGAGTAAGTTAAGCGTCACTATTTACTATTTTACTATGAAGTTTGCTTAGGAAAGTTGATAATCAGAAATGATGGTACCTAATTCAGTTTTCATTAAAAATTAGGATATTATGCAGAATCAGCATCCGCATGCAGACAATAACATTTTCAATAGGTAAAGTAAAACATCAATTCTGACCCCGAATTGGGACCCTTAGCTTAAATTGAATAACGTCTGTACAACAAGTTCTCAAATTTTACGTGTAGCTAAGATAAGAGTATGTCGAATAGATGCATTTACTCAGTTTGCTTATTTCGGCCTAGCTTACAAGTTACGAACTGCCCTGAAGATTGTTCTCAAAATGTTCTCTCCACTTCGCAAATACAATATACTTCATAAATCCCATTGGAGTGGCTGTGATAAATGATTAGATGTATTTGTGTAGATATATAGGAGATGTGCCTTACAGCTGATACAAGTCAATAAAGAGAATAAGGATGTTGACACAAGTATTCATGGTCAATGATGGGTTAATAAATTTCCGTCTGATTCATTCGAGATGTATGAATGGCATTAAATTGTATATCTGCAATCCACATTAGTGATGATTAGTCTTTCATTTTGGCACAATGTTACTTTGATTCAAATTATTTGAAGGGTGCTACACACCAACTCCAAAACAAGATCTAATGGCAGAGACGGTTGGATCATAATTTTCATTTTTTCCCCTCTCAACCATAAGAACTTCTAGGTTGATAAAGTGATGCTGCATATCCTGTTGAAGACCTGCAACACCTTTTTGCCATTCATGTATTTCCGCTTTGCGGCTGCTTATCCTCGTAAATATTTGTGCCCATTGTCTACTTGCATGACTTTGTCCAATTAAGTGATGTAGTAGAAATGATTTCTGCTATAGAGAGAATGCAGATGTGTTTGTATACAGTTTTAGTTATCCCGTGCACTGATTCACAGATTGATTTACTCCCATCACCACTGTTTACCAACCTAATTCGGAATTGCCCATTTCTCAAAACAAAGTCATTCGCAAAAACATATCTGATAAGTCAATTATTCAATTCAGAAACTAGCACCATGATTCCTGTGGTAACTTGGTTATGATTTTAGATATATAATCCCTTTCAGTCTAATATATATGACCTGATTCCACATTGAAAGAAGAGACACTGTCGTTTGTAGATGTTGGATGTCACTTTTCTGAAAGGTAAGTAATAATTGGTAAAGGTGGATATCTCGTATCAAAGAAAGTATCATAATGAAATGCTTTGTGAAACAGATTCTGCCATGAGAGTCACATGATGTTGTTCTGCTGCTTATTTGTTGTGGGGGGATGTTGAATGATTGCTTGTTGGCATGAATGTAAACGAATTAGTTTTTAGGGTTTTCGTTACATTTGTTTTTTCTTGAATCTTTTGGTTGTTATTGAAGATTTCCATTGAGGAGAAGACGTTATTTTTCCATACTCGGCGGGCGGTAGAAGTACGTACTTTGCTGTCTAATTTTTTCAACGTCAAAACGATGATTGGCCGGGATTACTTCATCTATTATTTCTTTATAAAACGCCCATCATCTTGATTTGAATTACACCCTTTCCTTTGACATCCTGGAAAGACGCGAGAAGGCAAATATTCTCATTCCTTTCATTTTCTTATGAGAATTGTTTTCCGGCTGTCATATTTACTTTTCGTGCTGATATTTATCTTTGATAACCTTGGAGAGACTTTCTCAATTTCCGCATCACCACTGACTCCAGGTTCCATTATTGTACTTGATAAAATACACCTCATTAAAGGAAGACATCATAGCAATCGTAGGGATAGCACATCCCACATGGCTGAAAAAGGAGATGCGACAGCTGCGAATGCACCGAGGGGCGGAGCAACTGCCGCATTATCACCCAAAGTGGAGGAGGAAACGTATTCTCCTCTGGTAACTCTGCGACGAACCATATTTCCAATTTATGGGAGACAAGAAGTTATCAAGTTTCTATTAATTGGAACAATCAAGTTTTTCATTATTCTTGCGCTCACCTTGACTCGAGATACCAAGGATACTCTCGTTGTGACTCAATGTGGTGCAGAGGCGATTGCATTCCTAAAGGTAGGTCAAGATTACAAGCGTCCTGCAGAGTATTACAAAATGACGTACCTAACTGGGTTAAATACCATGCTTTCCAAAGATTTACGGTGTTCTTCCAGCTGCTACAGCCTATATAGCACTGTACACTAAGCTATCCAATGTCTTCGACAAGCAAACGCTATTTTACGTAACTTGCATTCCTTTTTTCATATTTTTCTTAATTTTCGATATCTTGATTTTTCCAAATGCTGATGTATTGCATCCCTCTTTATCAGTGATGCAAAAGATCTTTGGTGCGTCTACGGGTGGACTGCAGGTGTTGGCCAAAATATGTTCGAATTGGACCAGTGCCCTATTTTACATCGTTTCTGAAATCTATTCTTCTGTTAGTGTTGGCCTACTCTTCTGGCAGTTTGCCAATGATGTTGTGTCAATCGATCAAGCGAAACGCTTCTATCCCCTTTTTGCACAAATGAGCGGTCTTGCTCCTGTGGTGGCAGGTCAGTATATGGTTCGATATACCAGTGTAGCTCCCGATTTGGGTACGTCACTACACCGTTTGACAGCTGCTGTTACGGCATCAGGGATTATGATTTGCACTTTCTACACGTTTGCCCGGAGATTCTTAGCACGGACAGAACCAGCGATCCAAGGAAAGTCAGGGAAAGGTACAAAAAAATCGAAACCAAAAATGTCTATGGTAGAATCTGCGAAATTCTTAGCATCCTCAGAATACCTGCGTCTCATTGCTTCTCTTGTCCTCGGATATGGACTGTCCATTAACTTCACGGAAATTATATGGAAATCTCTGGTGAAAAAGCAATATCCTGATCCTTTGGAGTATCAAAAATTTATGGGAAATTTTAGTTCTGCGGTGGGCATCAGTACCTGTCTTGTCATATTCGTTGGGGTTCAATTGATTCGCATTCTTGGTTGGCGAGTCGGGGCATGCGCGACGCCGACACTCATGGCTCTTCTAGCTGCTCCCTTCTTCGCTTGCATCTTAATGGGGTTGGAAAATGAACCTTCCCGTTTACGACTAGCTGTAATTCTAGGAACTGCGCAGAGTTTGGTTAGCAAGACAAGCAAGTATGCGTTATTTGATCCTGTACGTCGTATTTATCTTGCTGTATGTGTTCATTGACATCTCATTTATCTAACTATTGGAAACTTCTACATTATTTAGACAACGCAAATGGCTTATATTCCGTTGGATGATGACTCTAAGGTCAAGGGGAAAGCAGCAATTGATGTTCTTGGTTCGCGTATTGGAAAGAGTGGTGGATCCTTTCTTCAGCAAGGTCTAGTGCTCTACTTCGGTGACATTCTTACTGCCGCACCTGCAGTAGGTCTCATTTTTTACACTGTTTTATGGAAATGGTTTGCAGCAGCTAACAGACTTGGAACCCTATTTCAAGCTGCTCAAGTTGACCAGAAGAGTGAAAACGATGATGAACTTGACCGAAAAACGAAGTGATAGGTGTCGTTATACTGGCTGGTATCGATTAAGTAGAGTTCATGCCTGCCATAACCTTTCCTATGTAAGATAAAAAAATTGTAGGGCAAATGATTCTTTGAATAGCTTTTAGTTAATACATTGTGATAGTTTATCACAGATAAGGTGGCCCTTCTCTGTCTTCGCCACAAAGATACGTTGTCAGCATTCCTAATACTCGCTTGAGACATGGTCAAGGAAGTCGCTTGACTTGTTACACAAAATTGGGCTCAGACAACTCATTTCATAGCGTACATTTTATTCCTTCACATTCAAATTCTACGGAGGTACATGAAATGCAAGATAGTCCAACAATACTTAATTTCTGGATTTTTTAGCCGTAACGCTTTAAGCTAATGAGTACGAAGTCAAATAATGGAAACACCTAGACAAGCCAATACTACGAGTAAATAGATAAGCACTAAGTATTGAAACAATGGGGAAATAGTATAATTGGTGATAGCAGAAATGTTTAGAATTCGTTGAATCGTTCGAACATGTGAGGATTACTGTCATTCCTTGAATTAATGATAATTCACGTCGCCTCTGTGATGAGTGAAGCTTTGAACTTTAATGAGCCTTTTTATTGTGGATTTCCATGTTGTCCTTGTTGAGATTCATGCGCTTGTCCTCCTGCTTGACCGTTTTCCTGTCTACGATTAAATACCAAAGGCGGAATAACAGGAGGACCCAATATAGGAAATCCGAGTTCTTCGAAAAAAGGATTTCCCATTATAATTTGTGGATGATTCCCATTAGGATTTGCAGCAGCCCCAGTACCATCTCTGCGAGCAGCGGCGACAGCTTCGTCACGAGGAAAATCCATAGCATTCATAATCCCGCCTATAATTACACCACCATTGAACATCCCAGGCCAATCTTGAGCGAAGACCATTTCATTTGGAGGTTGCTGATTTCTTTCAGCGAGATTTTCGTTTTCAGGTCGTACAGCTTGTACTGCACCTTGATCAATAGCTGCTCCCATTGCCGCCAAACCAGCACGTAAGGCCAAACGAACAGCATTCGCTTCACCTTGATCTTCACCGTTTTGTGGTTCAGCTGCACCAGCAGCCGCAGCATCGTTTGCTTCGTCACCTTGAAGTTGTTGTTCCATCACTAAGCGCACTTGGCCTAGAATATCTGCGAAATTAGGATCTTGTACGCCCATACCGTTCATTCGAATTTCGATTCCAGCCCTCCCCGCACCGCCTCCTTCACCGGGAGGAAAACGAAAGGGAAATGGAGCAGGGATATTCCACCGCTCAGGAGTATACATAAGGATTCCGGCGTTTTCTAGTCGATATTGCTCTAGTAAAAAGCCAAGGGACGAAAGGCTTTTGAAGTCTGGTTCAGAAAATCGAATTGGTACTCCGGAGTTTTTCTTGAAGGATTTAATGGCATGGTAGAAAATGTTCGAGTCGACTAATTTTGGATTCATCAAATTCAAGTCCACCAGCGCGTGTACTTCCGATATAACTGACTTCATAAATCCAATGGCTAGAAATGGAGGGGACATGGATTGCTCCACCTTGAAAAATCCACTACGTATCAGTGATGGAATGTAAGAGTCTGCTTGAAAGCGATGGGATTCTCCGCGTTTTATGACTTGTTGCAGTCGTTCTTTGGCGGGACAGCACAAGACGGATCCACGTGCTTCCATCAACCATTGGGAAGGGAAGCATTGAAGGACCTGAGAACAGTCCCAACAGGGTATATTAGAACGGGGAAAATGTGGATTCCTCCCGCAAACAGTTGCCGCGCGACGAGCATGAATTAGGCCATCGATTTGTGTCAATTTGGTCAGTGCACCCGATTGGATGGCTCCACACAAATTTCTAGCCAAGATAGGAAGGTTGGGAATCGAATCAAGCTGGGACAAACTTAGGTGTTCGGATGGCTCTTGGCGATCCATCAGACCATCCCAAATGTAATTGGTTTCTACACTTTCGTTTTCTTTACGTTTTACCACCAGAGCTCCGACAACCAGTGTTGTCAGCCGAGGAAAACAGGTTAAGTAAGGGACCAAACGGTAGCCTGTGTCTCTACAGAAAATCACGCGATTGACATTGACAAGGTTTTCCCCTTTCGATTCCTTTAAAAGACAATAAACATGAAGGACTTGAACTTCTGGCATTCGACGAGCATGAATACAGCTCAATTCTTGAGCCGAAAACAAGAATACGATGGAAATAGAAGGCAATACCTGATTGAGCATAAATTTTGAAGACGCCGCAAGGTTTTTGACATCTGTGTATGGAAGACATTCACAAATGGAAGCCCATATTTCTGCCGGAAGATAACATGAACAATGAGTGCTCGAAGCGGTGAAACAATTGTCGTTCATTTTCATATGCTTTTGAGGTCGTTTCTCGTCAAAATTGTATTGGTTAAGCTTTTGCTTGATATTTGATGTTGTGTCTGACATAATATGATAGTTGATATTCTGAGATCTTTCTCTGTGTGTTTCAAGACACACTTCTACAATTGCTAGCTAGTGTCCCTTGTTCGATTTCAAAAAGTTGTTGTCGAAGTAATCGACACATAAAAGGAATTTTCACTCCATCACTACAAGTACAACAACATACAGTAGCTGATTTTGACACCAAAGGTGGATTTTATTCTCTTGTCCTATGTTTGATGAGAGAAAGACATTCTTTAATAGCCAATGCACAATGCGGGATTATATGCGCCTCCACAAATTAGTTTCCTTTCGCAATCAACCTCACGAACTCTCCCCTTTAGCTGATTTGCTGATTTTACCGGACAGTAATGTACGCACAAAAGGAGATGGAAAAAAGAAGTCTTGACTATAGCTATGATGATTCTAATCAGCTTCATGATGAGATATTGGATCAACGCCGGGCCCAATATTTTTTCGTTGGGATGAATAAATCTATTTTCATGATAATCACAGGCAAAAAAATCGTTCTGATCCTGCTGGGAAGGGACAGTGGGATACTTGTTGTGATTTACAATGGCCTTAGCCAGGATCGTAACTCAGCGTATCAAGAATGACATTACGATTTTCGAGTAATACTATTTTAGGATATTCTGGTACTCTTCCTCTGTGTAAAAAACCGCACTACTCGGTTGCTTTCAACCTTACTGAAGTAGGCTTCTAGTATTTGTTCGAAGTTAAAATCTCATTTTTAGTGCAAGACCTGGAAGATTTGCTTCCTCGTCACCTCCAATGAGAATAGACTGGAAAATGGATGAATTCTTGATGGACATACCGTAACTATATTGGATCCAAGATCATGCCCTCACAGCAGGAAAAGAAATTACCTATCAATCAAAAATCCGTGCAATTCGTTGCATGTCGTGAATCCGGATGAAAGTTGTAAGCCAGGAACTGATATCTTTTTCCTTCAAGTAAAGAAATCTTGCCACTTTCCAGAAGGGTTGTACAAAACAGAGTAAAGGCATGGCAAGCCCACATAGTCAGGCAATAGGAAGATGAGTCAGATTTTTCCAGTCAAGATGAAGTACTGCAGTTTTTGGGTAGAAGTATATTGGCCAAAGCAGATGCAAAGTTCTGGCTATATCAAGTTGGTTGGCAAAAAAACAACTTATTGAAGTTGGTGTCATGCTCGTGACTACATTAGCTTCATTTTTGGTAACTATAATAATGACATTAGTATTTTCAGAAATTAATGTATAGTCATAAAAATAAAAACTTACAGCAAAAAAGGATTTCTCGTAATGGAATCCATGCAAACAGGGCTATAATCCAAATCGATTTGTGCATAAGTGAGTGAATGAACATAGTCCCTTTTGAGAAAATCCATAATGTCCCAATATAGGATTTATAAAGATTATCCTTATTTTATCAATGATTTAAAAACCCTAATCATGGTATTAAAATAATGTATGATGTATAATAGTGCATCCTATTTATAAGATTATAATGACATCCCAGCTTAAGGATTTACTTTTATGATAGATTCTGGTAGTACAAGGGCCTCCCTTAAATGATGCAAATATTTGTTATATATATCTAACTCATGGCTAATGTAAGGCCCCCCAAATTGTGAATGATCCAAAGAGGAATCTTCGAGTTGCCAGTCGTCCTGAGATTCGGGCAAAACCTACATCTTGCGGTGCGATTTAACTTTTTCATCCTGCTTCCCTGCAGCCTTTTCTTCACCCCTTTGCCATATCTAGCATTTCATTTTGTCCAAGGTAGTTTATTAAAATATGCTTCTCCTGGCAATATAACAATAAAGGTTTGCGGTTTTGAAAGTGAAACTAATATTTTCACAGTGATTAATTCCAGTGCCAACATTAAGTGACATGCTCTCCAGATTGTCGATTAATTAAAAAAAGGGTTCCCATAATCCTTTCACAGCCATGTGCATCTTCCTTTCTTGGGTAAAAAGAACAGGGAAATATATTTCATTAGGTAGTGGAAAGGGTATAATGGTACGTAGCTTTAGGCTCTACTATGTAATTTTGTTATCATCTAATTGAGCTCCAAATATATAGCTTTCAGGAGACCCTGAAGCGTTTCTACACATTTCCTTTCAAAATAATATTCAAAGTAAGCAGGAGCATGTCCCATCGACAAAGTCCAGGACATCTGGTCTTGTTAGCAAGATCTATGAGCGGTATGTCAATGCCAAGATAAACCATCAATCACTTGATTGAAAAATTGGAAGGTGGATTGATGAAGAACTCTAACTTAATGTGGCTACCTTCTTTACCTTAGAGTTCAGAGGGATGTGGTCTTACTCTCACAGTAGAAGGTACCGAGGCAGATTCAACATACCTACCCTGATGCACATTTCATATTGATTTGTAGCTTAATTGCATAGTCTATTTGTAATTAACAGAATGATTATGATCATAATCTGTTAAGGTTTTTAGCATACACATAGGCTATAGGATGCACAATCTTCTTTCTCCCGACCCATATACACGCTCCATAGCCCCACAATTAGATTTTTATTGATGAGATTCTAAATTTATATATAGTTGGTTGGCTCTATGTCGGCTTGATAAATTTCTTTCTTTTACTACCATAAAGTAAAGAGTGACTTTAGTCTTGCCACAGCAGTCTCGCAACTTTTTTTATTAGTGTAGTTCCCTTAAATTTCAGTAGATTTTTCGACGCATGTTTCTTCCAGTATTACAATGCTAGTATTTTTCCAGTCTTTCATCATCTTCGTTTTCCAAAATCATGGCCACTTCCGAGTTCGTGACACATACTATAGAGCACATTACAGAATGTCCTAACCTCAATTGGTGTGACCCATCCGTGATAATGACGGTAAAGCCCTGTATTTGGATGTCTGTGGATGATGAGACTGTGGCATTAGTTCAAGGTTACAATGTTGCGAGTCTGTCACCACCGGTCTTATTTTTAGCCAGTGATGCCATCCCTAGTGTGATCATGGATCGGATTAAGACAAATCCAGGAGGCAAGGTGACTGTTTCGTGTGTAACAATAAGGGAGCGGAAATGTCTACACAATGTTAAATCTATGGTAAATACCTTTCCTGGGTGGGGATTAACTCCATTGTGTCGACAAGGATACCCTCCTGCGGTATCAATATCACCGATTCACATGTTTGGTCATATACATAGTGTAGTGGACTTAAAGGAGGGTGGAAAGGCAATGATATTGCTACAACTGGATGTAATTACAATGAGACACGATATTCTTACAGTCCAAGCAAATTCGAGTTCTTCAGACCGCCAAGTTCTTGCACTACTCTCAGCAGAAAAATTGCAGCCATTAGCTTGTATTGGACCAGGGCGCTATGGTACAGTTGGATCTGATAATTTGTTTTCCTTGTTGAGGCCGTCGAAGGATAAAGATGGCAAGTGGGTTTCAGACCCCTTCATCTTGAAGCAAAACTCAATATCTCAAAATTCCAACTCGAAATCGATCTTACCCGAAGTAATAGAATGGATCACATCACAGCCTTGCCCCCTGGGATATGATCCCATTAAAGCGATTGTGCTTCCCCGACCAATAGGATGGATTTCAACGTACTACAAGAATATGGGTAAGACTTTCACTCACGTCGCGCCTTATTCGTTTACAATGGATGTGGCACATGGAGACGGAATCACCAAGCCAATGATTGCTTTTGCGGCCTACCGTCCTACAGATGGTCCACTTAAGGATGTACAACTGGATATAATGGATAGTCCATTCTTCGCTGTATCCACAGTAACACCTGATTCGGTAATAGCTATGAATCTTAGTTCGGCACCAATCCCTCGAGAGCAAAGCGAATTTGACTTGGCTGGACTTTCAGTTGTGGATGCACAATATGTAAAGGCCCCTATTGTGGAATCATCCCCCTGGACTTTGGAATGCGAACATAGCTTGACTGTCGACGTCGGTGGTTTTTCCATTGTAGTCGGGAAGGTCGTGGCGATCAGGGCTTCCAGGGTAATTTTGACAGAAGAAGGACAAATGGATACCTCCAAGCTTCATTCAGTAACGAGATTGGGATATCAAGATGAATACGCTGTAATGAATCAATTGTGTTAGAATGCTAGTGTTAAGAATAGAAGCACTTCATTCGCTTTAGTGTAGTTACTTCGAAAGTCGGAGTTTGTCGGCATCAGAGATAATATTGTCGTTGTTGAAATCCAAATGCGACTGATGACGTTGGCAAAGTTTTTCTAATTGCCCCGATGAGCCTGTCTGAGCATATATAATATACGTTTTGTATACCAGCAATTACATAAGCACTCCCAACGGATGTCAAGTACGAAGATTCGTGTGGCGGTAGGAGTTGGCGAAAATCACAGAACACGACTGTCTCTGCCGGCGTTGATAGGAGCCCTTTCAAATATACCGTTCCTGTTCGGGCCTCCCTTAGGCACGGGTGTTCCAATCTCATCGACGGAACTAAATCTTTGATTGCTGACAGATACGTTGGTGCTAGAATCACCCTGAATCACTGAATCCTATTGTAGAACAAATAACATTATTTTGGACTTTGGTGCGGCGGGGTGTACGGAACTTGCAAACAGGAAAAATATTTGTTGGACAAAAAAGAGGAGCCATCCCAGTTTGAATATCATCCTGT
>CAAAJI010000078.1:165593-182739 GCA_900642245.1 Fragilaria radians | reverse complement strand
TGTCCGCGCCGTGAAAGACGAAAATTGAAAACGTGCGAAGCAAGACGTACGCCTTGTGCGCTGCTTTTAAAATAGACAATTGAAACACATTTGTCTATTGGATAGCTTTCAACAAAAGAAATCTATATGAATAAAATTATCAAGGCCTTCAAGCTGAATTATATGAGCTCTTAAAATGACTCAAATTTAAGCAACAATGTGAGTTTGCACATCGTGAGATGACAACAGTTTACGAGAATACTTCTACATCAGGATTTCAATTAAGAAATGATCAGCCGTAAATTGATATTTCTTATTGATTTGAAAACATGACATCCTTTCAGCCGATCATTACGATGGTTGAAAAGTCTGTGAGAGCATGGAAAATGTTCGGAGGACTCTCTGAATAAAAACAAATCAGTAAATTGATTAAAATTCAGGTTAAGGCAGTGCAATTTCTGCCACACGATTTTTTCGTCCTATATAGTGATTGGGCGATGGGGAAAGAGACTTTTCAACCAATGAAATGAGCTTACCAACAAGATATGGAAGTTGTAAAACCTGTTAAAGATTTTCTTAGATTGAGGATGGACTATGGGATAAGACTTGCCATCGATTCTCTTGGGTAGTGATTAATGTGATGATCCTTTGATGGAGGTCTATCTTGGCACACTTCTCATGAATGAATTCTAGTAAGTTTCAAGACACTTATCTAGCAAAATCAATCTATTCTTCAATTCATTTGAATTTAGTGGTTAGGATGAAGGCAAGACATTTTTTCCCGTTTATTTGTATGGAATAAATGTATCTGTACATTTCTGGGTATATTTATGCTGCCCCATACTTTCTAGATGTTTGATTTGGCCCAGCTACTTAACACTAAAAACTAGCAATTTTCTCTCGAATATCTCATTCCCTTGATTTCACCTTAGAGGGACCAATAACTGAAATGTAATCATGCCACCCAGAATTGTCGATTGACCAAAATTTGTGGTCACTCTCTGAGTAAATATTTTCCTCAAGTTGTCTCTCAATTTGGAGTACACATTATTTGTAACTGTCTGTCAATTAAAAACTGTCATTATATTTACAGGATAGCTTCGATTTTGCTTCAATTTTCCTTCTCTTTTTCTCTCAGCATGTCATCTCCTAACTTCTTCAGGGCAAAGGAGCTGAAGCACGCACATTGGAAAACTGAAAATATTAACTCATCGTGAAATTTCTCCGTTTCTCGCTTCTAAACTTATTATTTAAGTTATTTTCACAAGTAAAAGCACTGGTGCGTTTCCGGATATGACGCTACATTTTGGTTTGAATCACCAATATGCTTATAATTCGGGTTAGATTAGTGTCGTCAAACTGTGATAAGTAAGAACAATGAAGCGAACACAATTAGCGAAAGCTCTCTTACATGTTTAAATGTTTTAAGTACACACATGGAGTCCTATTGTTTTGTGCGGTAATTGTTGCTTGAGGAAAAAAGAAAAATGGTCAAGGCCAAGCGTTCAGGATTCAAGAATGTCTTGTTAGGAAAACTTGAGATCCCAAAGAGTTCAAAAGAGTTTGAGGAGAAATAGGAAGGATGAAGAAGAATCTGGAAATATGTTGACCTCAACAAATTAGCCTTTGCAGAGTTGATGATGGCCATTTACGTCGGTAAGAGTAGTGGTAAATTTGTATAAGGAGTTGTAAATGACTGCAAGACAAAAGATTATAAATAAGGAAAAGGCAGTTTCATCTTGGGAGAAACTGAAGAAGAAAGTTGACCCAGTATCTGCCCCTACGTTGGGCAAAACAGATGGAATGTCAAGGGAAAGTAAACTTGGAGAGAATGGAGACCCTGAAATCCGGATTGCCAATTTAGATGACCTACGAGTCAAGTTGAAGTCATGGGTTCAAATATGACTGATAAAGAGTTTCTGATTCAAGTATTGAACAATTTAAGAGTTCACTTTGAGCTGGAAATGATAGTTATGCAAAATTGCATCTGTAGCAATGCACTATCGATTGAAGAACTCAAGGAAGACTTAAATTCAAGATTGGAAAGGCTTTCATAAAAGTCAGAAATTGCCACAACTAGGATAATGAGGAAGGGAAAGCGCTTTTTACAAGGTAATCTAAGGGGAAATACTGAGACTTCGACAAATTAGGTCACAAGTCAGCATAATGTAAGTCCAAGATGGCCAGAGAAAGAAAGAATAAAAGCATATGTAACTATTGTTCCATATAAAGTCTAACTGCTTACAATTTTTAGGAACCAAACTAAAGGAAATTAGTGTTGGCAGGAGATGTGGAATTGCAGAATCTGCTACTGATGTTGAATTAATCATCATGACTTAATGTCAAAACTAAGAACAAAATGTGGATTGGTGCTGCTCTTATTGGAACATTGAAGAAGGCTTACAATGATTTCAAAATAAGTAGCGGATGGAAAAGGCAATGAGATGAATGCAAAGAGAGTTAAAAGCCTAACATGCAGGGTTCCGCAAAAAATGGTGAAACTCTGTTGTCATTCGTGAAAGCGTGAAATTTGTACCAGAAAAATTGACCAATCTATTCAGTATCGGCATGATTTGTTTCTATCTTAGAAATGTTAACGTTATGAAGAAGCTGATAAATGGAATGAGAGCCCTGTAGTTGATACCATTAGTCTGAGATGTGGCAACAACAGTTGTTGAATCGAAGAACACAAAAATAAAGAAGCAAATTGATATCAATAATCTGCATAAGATCTTGGGCCACTGTGGTGAAGCCACCGCAAGAATGACTGGTAATTCCCATGGATCTGATGGTGTATGTAAATTTAAGACATCAGGCAGTTTGGTTGGAAGACAAGACAGAAAAATGTTAGCAGATACTGAAAGGGTGGCAGTGTCATGGCATCAGAAAGACTCTACGTAGACATCAGTTCCATCAAAGGTGAAAGAGATGGACGTTTGGTATTTTGGGTGTTTAATGTTAATGATTACTCTGTTTATTGGTGGACCTACCTTTTAAATTGCAAAGCAATTTATGGGATAAGATGGCTGAATTAATTGCTGATTTGAAGGATCTTAGGAAAACTCTTTACTTCCTAAGATTGAATAATGCTGGAGAAAATCCGAGAAGGCTTGTAAACAACAACGTGTTGGTGCAAATTTGAATTTAGTGGACCAAGAGCTCCACTGAGAAATGGAAAGGTGGAGAGACAGTTTTAAACACATTATATATGAATTTCAACAATGCTCAATGACTCAGAGGAATTGAGAGTGAAAATAGAAATATACTTTGAACAGAATGCGCATCTATAGTATCCTTTTATGAACAGAGAATCATCTACCCAGAAAAACAAGAATCACTATTACAGCTGACATGCAAAGCACAATTCAAGGGATTCAACAGCGTTAGACCGTTTGGTTCATTGAAATTAGCAACAAGATAAAGGTGCTAAAAATTCTCTTAAAGATTGGACGAGACCATATGTCATCCTCTTTAAGATTAGGTATTAATCCTTCTTGGCCTCCATACCCTTAGTTATCTCCATGTACATTTTTTCCTTAGTATCTACATGTAGGAACGCCGTCTAAATACTGCCGGACTAAATTGCAACGCAATATTGTGACCAAACGAATTTGAAATAACACATCATTAATTACGGGTGTATTACTTTCCTGAAAATCCTCGCTTGTTTTGTTTTTAAACAGGTTTGTCAGTTGGGGATCGTCAATTTATGATTTCTTTTTCATACTCCTTTTAGCTAAATGCATTCGTATTCTTTCGAAAAACATGGTTGGTTGGTTGCTTCTTATTCTTGGGCTTTCTGTTAAATTCCCTGTATACATCAGAAGCCTTATTTTGCGGATAGGTAGCAAATGGACAACCTGTTCTTTTGTAAACACGCATTGCTAGCCATGTTGATCCATTATCAAGGATCCAGCAGTCAGAATTTGGGATTGTGATGGCTGCTGTATACGTTGACAACTATCTTGTTGTTGACAGTGAAGAAGGAATCAAAGATATGATCAATTGCCTCAAAGGCAAGGGGTTTAAACTCAGGATCAAGAATGATCTGACCGATTATTTTGGTTGCAAAATTAAAAAAAAATCAAGAAACAAAACATACATTTGTTCTGCCACCACTGTTGAATAGTTGTTTAGAAGAAACCCTTTTTCGAGAAGAAGTGGTGAATCTGCATGATTGTTAAAGCATGGCACAACACCATTCAAAGTTGTGGCACCCAACAATAAGGAAAAGAGTGATTCTGATGATGCAATCAAAATAGGGATTAGGAGTTACGATGCTCTTATTCATCAAGTATTCAAGACAGAAGTTGGCTAATGGTGATAGAGGACAATAAAAATACGTGGACGGCGTAAGCCTTGGAGCATGCAAAAGATGCTAAGATTAATTGATTTGTCTTGAAAACACAAAGGCTCAAGAGGTTGTCAGATTGTCTAACAGAAAAGCGGAATATGTGGCACTGTCGCAGGGGACTAAAGAAATTTGCTTCGTCTACTCCTTGTTGAAGAACATGTGCATAAAAGTTAAACTTATAATTGTTGTGAGGAGTGATGATTTGGGAGCGATTTTAGCGGCAGGGAATTCAAGCTCTGGACTTTGTACAAGCCACACTGACACAAGATGTCACTTCCTTTGTGGACATATTGTGGATACCTTCATTAAATTTATCTTTGTTAAATCATGTGATAATGATCCAGATCTTTTCACGAAAAATGTGATGTAAGGATACTTACACGAAACACGCCTTGGACAACGTTGTATTTGATTGGATCACCAATATTCCTATTATCGGGGTCAGTGTGGTGTTGTGAAATGTTTAGCGACTTTAAGTGTGCTATGTATGAACAGTGAAGGGAACAAGTTGTAATTGAGTTGTCAGAAGGTCTAAGTATGAAGCATTTTACAATTATTTGCCATGTGATGGCGAGTCAAAATACATATTATTGTATGTAAGGAGCTTTAAGGAATCAGCGCGCTAAACTCTTTTGGAAAAATCTGAGCCATGACAATGTAAGATTAAGATATCAAGGAAAATCGTGGTTAGGGGATAATTTTAGACTTGTGGGATGTTAATT
The DNA here is from genome assembly GCA_900642245.1 of Fragilaria radians. NCBI lineage: Eukaryota > Bacillariophyta > Fragilariophyceae > Fragilariales > Fragilariaceae > Fragilaria > Fragilaria radians. The sequence continues at coordinate 177,684 of CAAAJI010000078.1, read as the reverse complement.
TAGTTATGCCAGCAATGTATGCATTGCCTTGAGAAGAACATATGGTATCTGGTAGATGGGCAAATTGACAGTTTCATGATCATTCACCCACAATGATCAGTAGATAAAAATAAAAGAAGTTGGAGAATTTTGACTAGGATAAGATGATCTCTGAGATGATGAAAAGTCTGGAGAGTTTCTTGAATCAAAACTTGTTAAGATTATATTTCAGGATGGGAAAAGCCTATTCATCAGATCAATTTGCTGTGCTAAGTAGAAAGTATCCCAAAGCCTTGTAGGCTTTTGGGGAGGCATAGCACCGTACAGAAAACTGAAGTTAAGACAAATTTTGGATGGTGAATCAAAATACCTACATGGCTACTAGTAAAGGTCTAAAGGCCGACAAAGGTGAATGAATCAATAAAAAGTATATCTATTGGTTTGAAAGGATTCCAAGATAGTTTTGCAAGAAGCGTTTTTCAAGGTTAAGAGGGTTAGAGAACCTTTAGGGCAGCCACGTAGCTCCTTCACAAGCGTTAGCGTCACTCGTATGTTAGGAGGTATGAGTGCACGTCATTAATAGCATGAAACCTAATGCAAATCATATTGGAATTTCTATCAATATCATTTTTACCTGTTAAAACGATTTGTCTTAGTTTGAACTTAATGCCGAAAAAAATTCGACTTAAAGAAAAAAAAAGTGTTAGATATTCTGAAGCCTCAATATCTCTGTCATAAACTTGCTGTGAGAAATTATTTCATGGCAATTTGTGCTTCAGCTTTAATACTCAGTAAATAGTAAGAGTGTGTTGCTGTGTGCAATCTGACACTAGACCTTTTCTGTAAGGAAGCTTTATTTTGGTTATGCTAGGAGGATTTGAAATGCATGATCCATTTCGTTGAGATCGTAGTCACTTTGCTCATAAACTTCATGCATACACACACCTAGTAAAATTCAGATAATTAAAGTGTTGTAAAGGAGCGTCAGACCTTAATTTAGAGCGATTGGGAAATCAACGAGACTGGTTCAAAAGGTGATCGTTTTTGTTCACTGTCGAAAGACTCTAAAACATTGTAAGACGAAATGACAGTACATGGACTTAGTTCCGTGTAATGACGTTGGAGAAGATCTGACTAAACTTTCCCCACTACAATATCTATGTCAAAGTTGACAGTTTACCGAGGACGATTAGCAGTTTGTATCTGGAAATTGCAATTTCCTTTCTGAGTTTCGAATTGGGATGGCTTTATTTAACTATCGTTATAGAAAGGATCACCTGACCAAAGGGGTAACTCGCATTTTTAGGGACTATGGAATCGTCGAATTTCATGGACGCAAACCATCAATATCCAGGGAAGCATTAAATCTTTGTTTATCAGGATGGATTTAGAAAAATCCGGTTTAAGTTGTATCATACTTCTGATTATTTATTTTGTAGCGCTTTTCTTTGGAAGAAGAACTGCATGAATATTAGGTAGTACTCCTCCAGAGGCAATCGTGACACCTCCCAGAAGTTTATTCAATTCCTCATCGTTCTTAATGGCAAGAGTCAAGTGACGAGGAACGATTCGGGTTTTCTTGTTGTCACGTGCCGCATTACCGGCTAACTCGAGAATCTCCGCGCAGAGATATTCGAGAACAGCTGCCAAATAAACTGGTGCTCCTGCTCCCATACGTGTTGCATACTTTCCTTGCCGAAGGTATCTTCCGATACGACCAACAGGAAACTGAAGACCTGCTTTTGATGAAGCGGAAGTAGATTTTTTCTCTCCACGTCCTCCTTTGCCTTTTCCTTTGCCTGACATTATTTCTACCTTTTGCTATAAACTTTTTTGTGTCCAGATTAGACAAAGAATTCAGAGCAAAATCTCCGCGCTCGAAAATATTAGCTGAAGAAAATTGCTATGTGTCTGTCTGCATCCGCTTCAGGATTTGTAAATATTGGCGCGACAATTGAAGCATCTTGGAAGCTCATATTAATCTATTCTATAATCAACGATGGCGAAAACTCCCTCGAAGCAATCAGCGAAAGCACCGAAGAAAGCGTCGACAGGAACATCCCGGAATAAGAAGCGCATTGAAACTTATTCTTCTTACATATACAAAGTTCTCAAGCAGGTACATCCCGATACTGGAATCTCGAAGAAGGGCATGTCCATCATGAATTCTTTCATCAATGACATTTTCGAGAGAATTGCTGGAGAAGCAGGAAAGTTGGCGACATATAACAAAAAAGCAACCTTGTAAGTGCAATTATATTGTGGTATCTAGCTACTCCTTTGAGATGTCTATTAACATTCCAATTATTCAGGTCTAGCCGAGAGATTCAAACAGCCGTACGCCTTATGCTTCCAGGAGAATTAGCGAAGCATGCAGTGAGTGAAGGTACCAAGGCAGTAACCAAATTCTCCTCAGCTTAATTGTCTGAAAACGCACAATATACTCATAATCAAATAAAACCGGGTTTTTTAAAATCCTCTCCTTCAGCAAAGTTAATTTTCGTTCATCGAAGTATATGTAACAAAACTGCATATCTAACAATTCAATGTTAGAAATTGAGTCTACTACAAGATTAAACTGAATGAAGTCCAGAAAACAATTTACGCATATGTTTAGTGAAGGCTACTATTTAGAAACGTTTATGTATCGCTTTGTTTCCATGTTGTCGACATTAGCTTGTCGCATTTTTTTATTCCAATAACAATGATTGGGAAATGCGAAACTTTTTTCTTAAATGTTTTTGTCCAGTTAGTGCCTTGTACAATTGATTTTTGTATTTCGATATCTTGTCAGAACCGAACAGTGCCTTTCGTAGTGGTCAGTTACTTCACACTGTCTGCGGTGAATCTAATTTTTGTTCACCTCTGGCATAAGCATGTCGTATTTGCTTAGCAGCTTCACTAAAAGGGTCTATTAGGTGTGTGACTGCTTTTGCGCATCGATTAAATCTGATCTACTTTCAATTGAAAAATTAAGACACTCTCTAACTTATTTTCCCTAATAAACAAGTAGGCTTAATTCATGCTCGAATTAAAGTCTTGCGTTCCATTTGAACACTACATGTTATATCCGAGTCAACATGTTATTACTATTCTTTTCTCATGGTCACACATCTTGTGTTCTGTTTAAAAAAACGCATGGCTTAATCATTTAGATTTCTTATAGCCCCTTTATCCTTTATACCAGAAACTATAATTCCTGAATGCGATAAGCGCAGGATTATTTATTGGTTGATTATCCTTTCTTTCATAAATTTCTAAAGATTGATAACTTTGACTCACAGTCTGTGTAGTTTATAGTGCATTTTTGACTGTTTCCAGGTATTTCTTGTGTTCAAATTAAGGACTTAGTTTGAAATTATTGTAGAATCATTATTGACTTATCATGAAGAAATTTGTAACTTGCTCTTTTGCATCTTTGTATACGCAATATGCTTTTATTTGAAACAATGCTAGTAATCTTTTACTTCTTTATGTTTTGTTGTGAGAATAAAAGGTTCTCGGTGACTATGATTATTTGTTTGTTGACATCCATAGCGGCAACCAATAAATATGGCCTTAAAAAGAGAAAAAATTGCAGATTTTTGATAGCTATCGTCAACTCGCCATATAAAGTTGTGTCTTGTAGTTTTTTTAGCCATGTTATAGTTGAAATCAAATGTAGTCTTTCATTGTTTCTCATGCTTACTGAAGCATCTGATCAAGTTATTGAGTGAAGATGAAATACCTCGATGAATTAATAAAAGGATTTTTCTAGCGATTTTTTAAAACTCTGATCGTTTATATATCCAGTCTGCCTCTCGGTGCCTATACTGCGGCCACAATAAGCCTTTTGATAAATCTAAGCATTCCTTTCTGAAGCTTAATATCAAACATCTAAGATTTACCTACACTTTTATTGGCTGAAAGCCTATAACAAATTCAGTGGAAATTTATAACACCGAACTTCAAAAACTCATTCTCTTTTGAAAGGAGAGAGCCACAATGTGTGGTAGTAGCGCGTGCTCTACTAGAGATCTGCAATTTGTAGCATTAGTTAAATAGATATTTTTTTTGAATCTAATCTAATTAATGACTCTGTTTCCACTTTACAAGTGATCCATATATATCTACATCTGTCGACTGAACTACTCCTTTATGAACTTATGATGTTGATCAAAGGTTGGTTTAACTGCTTGAAAGGATATTTATTCCAGTTTAGTAAACCTTATAAATGCATGAAGTGATTTGCACTTAAGGAATCATCTAATTTTTAGTTGAAATGCAAACATCTCCATCAGATTTACAATGTAGAATATTTGTTGCTTGGAAACAAGTGCATGAGCATTCACTCATTCTGTATGTCAACAGTATCATTCTGAGGTTTTCTTTTTATGTAGGTCTTAGCTAAGGCTACGGCCACTTGTTGGTATGGTGCTAAAACGTGCTTAGCATGCATCCACTAAATATTATTATAGTCACTACATTACTGTTACTGGTAGGTGAATGAGAATTTGATCATGCTGATGCAGCATCTGGTTGGAATGCTGTTTAGTTTTTGGTGGCAGTAACTTAATGCTAAGATTGTCATGGCATTCATAATGCTGCTGCAGGAGAATCTTTTCTCAATTCTAGTTTGTGAAGGCATTCATATAAATTCTGTCAAAGGCTCCAAGATAAACACGAATGCTTTGAATTTTCAATCCGATAGGGATTTATCGCATTGATGGAGACTTTGCTGATGAGGAGAACCAGGAACTTATCCGGACAAGAATTTAAACACACTATAACTCCCTGTGATCTGCTTATCAGAATTCCTGATCTTTCAAGATAAGTTATCAAGGAGAATAGACAAGAAAAATTGTATGAAGAATGTCCCAAAATCTGCTATCAGACAGAGTTGTGATGGGAGAAATGTTCAGTTATGTATGGTAAGGGCAATCTTCTTGATAATGCAAGCACCTATGACTAGTTCCACAAAAAATGTTATGTCTCCTTTTGTAGCCAACGCCCTAGCTTTTCTTCTCCATGTCAAGAGGGGCGATTTTTAATGATAGTATGTTATAACTCAAATCGAATTGCTTTATCGTTGAATTTCTCCAGTATATGAAATATTTTTCGTCTACTGTTTACTTTCATACTTGCCACAGTAACCTTACCGAAGATTGGTCGAGGAGGAAAATGCTATGAGTCTGAGAAAGTTCCGGAATGATCCGAAGCGTATACTTTAGGAAAAGGTTGAAACTGCACAAGCCTTCTTTTCATCAAGCTTTGCTCTTAATGGAGTCACGTGTATTGAGAACAAGATCAAAATTATTTTATCTACAATATTTCGAGGGAAGTACTCAGCTACTATTTGACCAACGATACAGAATTTGTTGCAATGAGAGATGAACGAAAAAAAGGATTGTTTATTTGAACCATCGCATCAAATTTTCAGTTAATGAATTCACTCTTTGAAATTCTCATTTTCGACCATTCAAAATGGAGGTTCGAACATTCTCTGTTGCCTGAAAACCTTTAAGTGATCTTGGAATAAAGTCGTGAGAGATACCAAGAAAGTTCTTCAACTTTTTTCGGTTTTGTAAGTTTAAGAAAAAAGAATTGCCTCTATCATCATAAAGCATCACAATGGAGGCTCGAGATCTGTATTTCATAAGAAAAGAAAGTAAGTTGGTTGCAAACAACGGTAACCGTCAATACCTGGCGAATCACTACAAACGCAGGGAATGGAGTATCGCGAATGCCACATCTTCTCTGATGCCAATTCACCAGTATAATACCTCGAGGATTCATGCAAAGATTGCGGCGATTGAATGTCATCGAGATGCTCGTGCGGTTGCCTTACCTCGGGGACTGACAGAAGTTAAAAATCGTGTACGCCCTCGTGTTCACGAGATTCAAAACGTTTCCGACGAAATGCGCTTCATAAGCAATCCTAACACGCTCGTACAACGCTCCAGACCTGGAATTCCAAACCACGCAGTCGATGTTCCGAGATATTCTTCGTCGTACCTTTTTGAGTATTTGCGTCACAGGGAAGATTGCTTCAAAAAGCATTTCACAAACAATCCTAATTTCGATTCAATTTCACTGCCTAGACTTCAGCATTCGGGAATGGAAATTCTCCCTAAGCATCAAATCGAAATATTTGACAATGGTAACGCTTTTCCTTTCCACAAGGCCTCCGATGTATCGTTTCGATTACCCACGTTCGCTACCGAGAAAAATGCTTGGAGCTTTGAAAGTATCGAAAGAAATAAAGAGGTCTTGAGAAAGCGTGCAATGAATGAAGGTATACAACGCGATCAGAACAAATCTCCTAGAAAAAAGGCCAAACTAGAAATGCTTGACATTTTATGCTCGACAACACTCGAATTGGGACCCATTCAAGCAAATCCATCGGCGGGTTGTAGTTGTCCACGTTCGCATTGTATTAAACTTTATTGTGATTGCTTCAAGGCTGGTCGACCTTGTTCGACTGTCTGTTCGTGCTTCAATTGTAAAAATACGGATGAAGAAACAAAAATCGACGGAGAACGGATACAGGCTATTAAAAATACTCTTGCAAGGAATCCTCGTGCGTTCACAGGTGGGAAGAAGGAAGCGGTGCCTCAAAATCCTGGAGATGTGGTCTGTAATTGCCTGAAGTCGCAATGCCTTAAGCTATATTGCAATTGCTTTCATAGCAGACGTTTTTGTAATGATGCATGTCTTTGCATATCATGCTCCAACACGCCATCAGAAAACTATGTAGGGGGGAAAAGGAATGTAGCAATTAAAGTTTGCCTCGAAAAGCGGTCAGACGCTTTCACGAAGAAGACGAAGGAAGTTGGAGCAGGTTGTGCATGTAAAAACAACAGATGTTTAAAAAAGTATTGGTGAGAAAAAATAGAATCTCTTTATTTCACAAAAATATCTCCTTTCTCTCACAATCATTTTCTCAGTGACTGTTTCCGCTTTGCCATGTCATGTTCAGAAAAATGTCTATGCAAAGACTGCGAAAACAGGAAATGAACAGGATGGAATGTCAAAATTTTGTCAGAACTCTTCTTAAAATAGTTATAATTGATTGTTAACAGTGAAGCTTTATAACTCGAAATGGTCGACAAAATTAGTCATTTATTTCGTTGTAACTTTATTTGTCGTATTCGGAACGCTAATTGACACTTGCAATTTATCTCCTTTGGGTACCGCAATACATTCGAATTTCTCTCCTGGGATACGATTTGCCCGATCGCGTTCAAGCGTAATTAATTCGTTGGGATCGAAAAATAGAATCGACTTTTCTGAGGCTGTGGTCAGTGGCCGTAACTTGATGGAGGTGACTACGGGATCAGCGAAATGAACTCGACGCGGCTGATGTTTGCTCTCAGAATGGGTTTCCCGTGACTCACGATGGCTTAAAGGAGAATTATAGGCTTCCTGATATACCCGTAAATGAGGAAGGCTGCCTTCAAGGTCGTCCAAAATCTGTCGAGCATTATTTTCAGTAGCTCCACTTTGTAGGTTGTCATTTTTTACTTGCCATAGATATTCATTCAACTTTCGTTGCTTTTTCAACAAATTACGGTCCGAATCCAGTCTCCTACCTAGCAAAGCCTCGTCGGCAACAGATTTGGGTGAATTATTGTCAATACTACTACTTGCCATTGGGTAACGGAAAGACTTCAAGTCACTGTTATTGTATCGAGTAGGTGGAGGAGTTGGACATCTCATAGTAGAAAGCAACGATAGCCCTAGACAAGCATTGAGCCCAATCAATTCTGAATCTTGCCATGAAGTTGATTCATATAATTTTCCTGCTGGCCTTAATGACAGGTCACGCATACTATTCGCAAGGTACATGTCATCCGTCAAGGCGGAGATCTCGTCGTTATCTTGGATGTCAATTATTGCCACTGTTCGTATACCTTTGGATTTTTTTCTTTTCTGATGCCTTCTCTCCAGTTTTCGATCTCTAGCTTCTCGTATCGAATGATCAAAATTAGTTGATTGCGAATTGGCCATGTGTATCAATTCTTTACAATTTGACTCGAAAGCTATAACTTCCGGTCTATTTATGTGTTGCGGTACACTTTTTGCGCTGTAATTAAGAGATTTTCCATAGAAGTCAAGTATATTATTTTCTTCCTGAAGAATGATCTCATTGGGAGGTTTAATAATTGGATTGGTGTCATCGACCTTGTGAAGGCTTTGAGTTTCGTTCCGGAAAATGGGAAGAAAATTCGAAAATTCATTCTCGACTTCTTCGGCTGCTTTGGATGTTCGAGATCCTCCTAAACAATCCTCCATTTTTTTCGCTTCATGGATGGAAGTATCAGAAAGCTCGCGAACGTCTATTTGTTCTTGGAAAGAAACATTGTCTTCATCGCGCTGTGGATCCAATTTACTTACTCGAAATGCTTCACTCATATATGATTTACTATCGATTTGAGTTTTTTCTTGATTTCTTGCTTCTTGATCGTAAGCTTCCAGGTCAGAACGCTGAGATCGACAGAGCAACATAGACGCTCGTAATCGAAGTGGACGTGTGTCAATAACATCTCTCCAAATAGATTCGTTTTTCCTGCACGCTGTTGCCTGATTATCTAAATCGCAAGGTCCATGAAGCATTCCGTTGCAATCCCAATTTAATGCCGGCTCTTCATTCGCAGATCTTTCACGAGTAACTGAAGACAATCCCACCATTCCTAGATTTTGGATCCGAGCTTGTTGACAGAAAGGAAAATGCCCGGGAAGTTTTCAAGATCATTCCGATTCCCTCTAGCCAACGGAAATAACCCTTGGAATTCACCTCTAATCGAAACTCTGATACCTCTATTACGTTTGAAAAATACATAAGAAAACTTTGTAATTAGCACAAAAATTTGAATGTACTTTTCGATATCTCCTAATATTAAATCCAATTCGCTATCCGATTGTATCTTGTAACGCTTATAAAATTCCAAACATGAAACAAAAATTCAAAAGGGATTCCTTAACGGCAACGAAAAACCTCAAAATTGAGAAAAAACAGTTACCACGAATTTTTTTGTCGTTCCTCAACTGGCAAAATCTATTTGAGAAGGATGAATTGCAATACAAAATCACGATCACATCTTTGACTAATGATTCGATTTAATCCTACGTTGTGGCCAAAGTACGATTGCATTTGATCTACCTTAACGCTTCCTTCATCTTAGATTATTATTCAAGCGATCATTTTGCTCAAAAGGTTTATTCAAAACCAAGTTGAATTTGTGAAAAGGTTTACCTATGTATTCAACACATATAATTATTGCCATGAAAGCAAAATACCAACCTAACTGTCCAAGGTATCACTTTCCTTTCAAAGAACACATCAAATCGAACTTGAGGATTATCCCTAAAATCTGAGTAGGAAAATAAGCCTCCACAAAATATGCATTCTTCTGAAAAAGAAGACATACTCACATTTAATTGTATGGTAACATGCTTGAGGCAGAAATAAATATAGAGAATACTATTGCGAGTAAAGCTTTATGTAAGTTAAAGATTGGAAGTTTGGAAATATGCATAGAAGTAGCATTAGCAACCATTTTACCACTTCAAAGAGAATCAATTTTTAAGTGTTGTATCCTTTCTTAACAGCACACCAAAGTGGAAGTATTCTATTCTAAGAAATAAAGAAGACAGGGATATCAAGATTTGCATCAAGAACAAGGCACACTTCATTTACACACATTTTTTGTGGTACGATCACGACCGACTGCACTTTCTTTATTCAAATTATGGGGGAAGATTGGGTCTATCGCCTTGGTTTTTTTAGCTTTGTGACCGAAAAATACCAAAGTGGTTTTGTTGCATTGTTACGGTAGTCATCCCTGCATTGTCGCTTTTTTAAATACTTCATCATCATAACAATTTGTGGCTTCTTGAAACTATTCTTGATAACATTTAAGTTGTCACTTTGCTTTTATGTGAAACGATAGTTAGAAAATGGCTTGGAACGCCATAAGAAGCTTCCAATCATTTAGAAAGTCTATCTCCTTAAACCAGAGTTCAGGGTCAAGTTTTGTGGGATCTAATCTTCCCTTATTTCGTTATGCTTTGAACCATTTGATACCAATACTTGAAAAGGCATATGTATGACTTGCTTTCAGCTAATTTAATTCTCCTGAACTACCATATGTCTCAACAGACGGAGTCCATTCAAGAGATTCAGCTCCATACGTAGTAACTATTTCAACGTTCAATAAATTGAACTTTCGGCGCTCATAATTTTGACTACGAAAATCATTGTGTTCTTTTCATTTCAAGATTCATTATTCAAGAATTCTAGATGCATAGCATAGATGCATAGACATCCTGCATTTTCTTTATTGCTCAAAAATAAGAATAACATCGTCCCGGAGCTGGGCAATTGCAAGAATTATCATTATTCCGATGCGAGTGCATGCAACAAATTTCAAGCATTGCAAGCGAACGCCCTCCTTGCGCAGTAATCTCATCAACTCACACACCTCAAATACATGTATTTTACTAAAAGTAATCTAAATTATATTTGAACAACCAAATCTAAAAAACTACTAGTCACAAAAGGAAAATAGGGAATGCTCTGAGAGTACGAACCTAAGATAACCAAATGGTACCTCATCCAAAGATATAGCACATTTCCTTTGATAAAGGAATGGATTTTAAAATGTTTTACTACAATAAAAGTTTACCATATCAAAGGATTGCCGACGATTGCCTCATCAAAAGATACAGCAAATTTTCTTGACATATGCGTGGGTTTTACAAAATCCTGAATGATTGTAATTTTATGGTTTTCTCGAAAGCACGAAGACGTCAAACTTCAACCATTCAAATGGTAAAAGCAAGTTAAGACTTTATTCCACCATGTGAATGCTTTGTCCACTACGTGGCTGCTATCAATTCTTTCCAGAGAATAACTTCAATCCCCTTAAGTCACTGGGTTAAAAGCCTTGCTACACTTGATAGAAGGCCGACACTTTTCTGCTTCATGATCCAATAGTTCAATCGATTCAAATCAAAGAATTCTTGATTTATTGTCATAAACTTTGCTTCTCTCCAGCATAAGCAACTCAAACAGTCCGCTTTGTCCGATCCTTCCTCTGATTAAATCCATGCTCGAAATATGTTCTATCTTGAATGTAGTTATTGTACTTACAACCAGTTAATACTTGGTGCTCAGTTTTAATAGTACCAGCACTATGTTTAGACTGTTCACTTTACGTAAGTCTTTTTGTTTAATTTCCTACATATCCTTTTATGAGAACTCCTAAGACTGCTGTATCAATCCCAGCAAGGATTGTCTCCTTTTCATCTGTTAACTCTTCTGCTTGGAAATCTGCATATTGCCTTTGTTGCTTTTGTGTGTGTGTGTGGCTCTGACCTATTGTTGTTTGGACTTATTCATGAAAGGCATCTGGCGGAGTGTGAAAACTTAATCAATGTCAAACATGGGTGAAAAGGATGCATCCATGTCAAAGGGGTAAAAACATGATCACAAATTAATCTGCTAGATGCTTATCCTATCTCATCTTATATGAATAAAATACTAGCAAATATCTTTGAAGTAATCTCCTTGAATATCGTTTTCACCAGTATGGCACGTTTCAGTACACCATTTTGAATAATAAATGTAGGAATTGATTTGCGTGATCCTTAACGGCGTTGTTTCCCTGTAAGCCTTTAATGGTGGCCCTTTAATGTACGTGTGTGAACCTATTGAACTACGTTTTACATCAATCATTAGATTGTAGATCAACCTCTTGTTTCAGAAGTTACTTGTAAGAACCTCTTTCTTTATCTTTTCGAGAAGAGTATTGACAATTTCTACTCTGCATGCAAGAGTAAAAAAATAATTTGAGATTACGTTAACATCACTTGCTTCTCTGGAAAAATTCCAGCCATCCAATCATTGCTATTTCTATGTGACTAAACCACCTGAAACTCATATCATCATTTTGAAATTTGATAGGCTGATGCTTTTGGACAGTTCATTACTGCTGGATTTGTACTTGATCACAACATGGACTTTTGAGATCTGAAGATGGCTTTTGGGGTAGGTCAAGCTGTGTAGAGAGGAGCCTCACTGGCGCAGAAACTAAGCGGCCGATGATATACCAACTGGGTCGTTTACTTA